>DF358746.1:63632-82880 GCA_000787875.1 Solanum virginianum
CGATTTTGTTCACTGAAGAGTTTCTACTTTGACGAGTGAAAAAAAGGACGGGAAAGGTTTTGGTTAAAAAAATATAAAAAATTTGAAAGTCTCTTTGTTTAACAAAATATAAAAAGTGGAGGTGGAAAAATGGGAAACCACGCCTTGGAATGACCGACGCGTAAGTCCATAAAGCAACATCAAATCAGTTATTTAAATCAACCAATCAGATTTAACTTATTTAAATAAATAGAAAATCAAGTACAACATGGTCAACTTTATTTATGGTATATTTTGGTAATTTAAATGTTAGTTTGGTAAATAAAAAAATTTGGATAATTTTTAGACTTATAGTCGGTATTCTTGTAACTTTTTGTTTTCATTATAATTGTGAATGATATCTTTGTAAATGAATATTTTTGTGCAATGCATATTATATTTAACACACCAAACCAAATAATATATAATGTATACTTAATGCAAGCATTACTAATGCAAATATTAATAATATACCCAATTTGAGATTATTTTTAATTTACACATTCTGCCAAACGGCCCATAAGTGTTTAAAGTAGTCGATCAGTAAAGTTGAATCTTCTAATCTCCCTAGAGCATGAAAAATTGTACACGGATAAGGAGAGAAATAAATATACTAGGTGCAGTGGCAGAGCTCCCTTTTTTCTCCAGAATACATAGTTAACCGCTTACCTTGAACCCATATATCAGTGACATCCCTCTCAAACATGGGCAACCCTTTATACACTCAATCTATCCAAAATGTCTCTTATGAACCACTTTTGTGCTTGGCCAATATTTTTGAAACATGTGTATATCATGCCAAATGGGGTTGTGATACTTGTCATTAACATTTTTTAAAACTAAAAGTTACAATTAAAACACAGTTTCTTTATCTTCCCCATCTTCTATCTTCCCTAATATGGGGAATGGTTACCACCATCATGGTTGACTTTGCCAATACCAAAATTCATCCACACCATCTAAACAACTAGTTGAAAATCTAGCAACAAATTAGATTTAACATCCCAAAAGTCAACAAGGCCCAGTTGGATATTCAAGTTCTTTCATACCTTCTACATTCTATATCTCTTCTGCAGGAAAGAAGATAGAGGGGGTGCGGTGTGGTTGACGAAGAAGAAGATATTAATGGGACAAAATGTAAAATGGGATGAAATTTTCACAAGCATAAGATTTGAAATAGGTGCATGCCACATTTCACAAGTAGTTTGTCTTAAACACACACTTTAAATAGTTTTCTCCACTATTAGTCCATAACTTCCTATCATTAAATCATGTGTCAAAATAATATACAAGAGGTCTTTGGATATGAAAATCTTTCCTAGAGGGATATCTTAATTTGTTGTCATCCATCACCCCTTTTTTTTCTCTTCTTTTCAGTTCAGTTCAGAATATGCACTTAAGAGGGACTCTGCTTATCAAATCTTAACGTGGAACATTGCATATGGTCATTCTAGTTAATGTTCTCGAATGTCTAAATCCTAAAAAGAAAAAAAATCTCAAAGGACTAGTGACACTCACTTGCTCCCTTTAATTAGCATTAGAATCTCTTGTGTATGTTTCATGTAGATCACATAACCTTTTATGTCTTTGTATCTGATGAAAATTCATAAATTTTCTTAGTTTTTAATGGTTATACAGTATGAGAGATCATAAGAATCGATAGAGATGATATTAACTTTAAGAACAGCTCTGCCCATTATATGATTTTTTCAAAGAAGGGGATGTTGCCTAAATATAAAGAAGCATTTTAAATATACCTTGCAAATGCTCCATATGTTTTTTATTCAACTAAGGCTAAATAGTTTCTTTGATTAACTCATAGTGTTTGAAACAACATTCCTAAGAGTAATTACTTGTTATCAGTTCAACCATGAAAATATCTTTTGATTTTTGGGTGGCTATAAGGTTTGAATCCATAGCCTTTTGCTTGCTGAATTGTGTGTCCATATTTGACGTTTAGCATCATTGGGATTTCAGTTCTGGTAAACTTACTAATTGAGCTTAATGTATAGTGGTGACACAGTTAGCCTTTGAAGGTAATAAGGATCTGAGATAGTACAACCTTAAATGAGTCTTGTACTAGTACATAAAAATTACTACGTATATATTCCAAGTCATAGTAGATGGAGAAAGAGAAAATAGAAAATGAGAAAAATTACCAAACAACAACACTATGTCATTTTCGTTTTTGTTTTCCGATTCAATCTTTACATGCTTTAACACAAGTGAATCTCTTTATGCTATTTCTACTTACATTCACCATTATCATATGCAAAGCTCCATATGTGGTCATTAGAATCATCCTCAAAATAGAACATTTTCATGTTTCAGCTGGTAAATACCTCCATGAACCTCATTGTTTATAGTCATTATCCTGCAGACAAATAACAGTTTTGATGAAATGGTAAAGTGAATTGTGCTCTTAGTTTTATATGTCCTTAAAAAGTAATTGGCAAAAGAAGGTGTATATGTACTATAAGTCTTATCTTGTGTGAAAAAATACCGAATATGTACGTTTGTATGTGTGTATTTATATATACATATCAAGAAGGAGCTGATGTGGTTAAAGGCATTTCAATTTCTTGGGAGGAGTTGATGGATTCATTTGGACTTTTGTTGCCACGAGGGGAGTTGAGTGATGCAACTCCAAGTTGTCCCTGTTTTCCATTAGCATTATTATTGGATCCATTTGCCATGGAAACATTTCTGGCCATTCTAGAATTTGCCATTGTGGATGCACGTCTAGACATTTGGCGGTTTGAATTGATATTATCACTGCTTACTCCAAAACATCTCTTTATGCATGTGTAAATGTATGTTAGTAGCCAAATTAACCATGGAAATCCGATCAAGATTAATGCTATTGGAGGAAACCAAGGTTCTGAAAGATTTGGCACAAATAGGTAAAGAAAAAGAAATATTCCACCAATAAGTACACAAAGACATAACATGAAAGAGATTAGAGGAACCCTCAGATCCCCTTCCCTCTCATTCATTATTCTTGTCTATTTTTAATAATAATCATGCAACCGGGAGATTTACAAATGATGAAATATTACTCCTTTAAATTTTGTCTCCACTAATTAACACCTCTTCTGACTCTCCTCTATTTAATCTCCTACTTTTATGTTCATTCAGATTATTGTTCCTCCTCCTCCAATGGATATTATGAAAACATGATCTCTTAAAAAGTTTTTTGTCGTCTTCTCTAGGGTTGAGATGCAAGAAAATCTTTACAGAATGTAATCTTGATGAGAGATCGAGAAAAGCATTTAAAATGGAAGGTTGTTTATAAGAATGAGATTGTAAGGTCATTGTATTTGAAATTTACGTGCAAAGACATGCATGGCATGAACTATCTATTTGTCCCATAAGGTTTCGACTTTGCATAATAATAAGGTGGTCTTTGGAAGAGAATTCATGTGTCATTCCATGTAGGTGTGGGGAAAAAATAATTAATGATGGCAAAAAAAATTTCTTGTTTGGTCGCATTTGCTTTTTGCTGCACCTAATTAGGTGGGGTTGTGACTTTCCTAACTATAACATGATACTTCTAACCAAAACAAGACGAGCATGTTATATTTTCATGCTATAAAAATAAAATACTCATTTATTTTTTTAGAATAACCTTTTTTCCTTTTTTTAAGTAGTATATTTCAAAAAAGAATGGTCCCTTTTCTTTTTTGTCAAAAATTTAGTTTTAATTTTTCAGGTGACATATTTAAGGCCACAAAAATAACAAACATTTCAATAGTGTTAAAGAAAAAGATGTAGAAGTTAGTTAGTTATAAAGTTGTTAAGAGTTAATTAAGTTAGTTTGACTAATAGCAAACTTGTTCATAGAGTGTACAATGACCTTTTGACCTATAATTATATATAGATCATCAACATCAACTACTTTTCTGAAATAGAAAATCAGTAGAACAACTATTACTCTCTACAGTCATTCTTCTTTACTGTTTCTTTCTTCTTCTTCTTCTTCACAGTTCTTTCCTTTTCTTCTTTGTATGGAGTAAACTCTAACTCAATGAAACTCCTCAAAATGCCCCAAAAATGTGCTTCAGAAAAGCCCATAATGATAATTTTTATATATCTCAAAATTCATGCGTGATATCAAAAATTCGACTTCATATTCTTGATCAGGGAGAAAAATTGAGTGGGAAATAGGTATAACTCAGATTTTAGACCCATAACGAAAATGATTTTCGTAAATGTTTTAGAGACAATAAGGGTGCCCGGTGGTTCCACGACATGGACCCATCACTGATCGGTGTTAGCAGTTCCTTAATTTTATATTTTGGCCTTAGGGTATTGGGGTCATGACCCTATGCCCACTTATGAAAAAAACACCTATACTTAGCAATTTTTCAACACCATATCACTCAAAAACCCTCTTTAAAACCTCTCAACCATTTTATCAAGATTCCCATCTAAATTCAAGTGTTTCAAGATTAATTTCGGGGCCCAAGAACTTCATTCAAGTTTCAAGTCTCCACAAAGTCTACATCAAGGAATCCCCAAATTTAGGTATGTGGGTTTCATCCATTGGGTCCTTTCACCCATGGAGTCCAACCTTTCTAATTTTATGAAAATTGAATGATTTTAAGTTATATTACTTATGGGTATCTAGTATTATGAAATATGAGCATAATATTTTTGGGGTTTTATCAAATATTGTTGACTATGCATGAATATCTATATTAAGCTTATGCTATAAGTTAATCTATGTTTATTGAGACTATGCATGCTTCAAGCTATGAGATCTATGAACTATTGTGAAGTTTTGATATGATTTACAAGTTACCCATGATGGGGTTTTACCATGATGTTGGTAGGCTGACTTATATGACTTTAAGATACATTGATTTCACTATTTCATGATCTATACTCTTGCATTTTGCATAATTTGAACATGTACTCATATGTGCCCACCAAGTGTTCGATGAAATGTCAAGTCAAGAATTCTCAAGTTATTTACATGTTTTACAAGTCACGAACATGTACTCATATGTGCCCACCAAGTGTTCGATGAAAAGTTAAGTCAAGAATTCTTAAGTTATTTACATATTTTAGAAGTCAAGTGATTTCATGATGAATATGAGCTATCAAGTATATTATCAATTCATATACAAGTATGAAGTTAAGCCCTATTTTCAAGATTTTACCTCTTGTGAGCCATTCATGTTAAAGCAAGGGTTCATGTATGATTATGATTTATTCTCATGTTTCAAGTTGGGCTCACCATTAGAGGTCAAGTATGCTTAAGAGCTACTCATGTCATGATTCCATGTTTATAGTAAGTTATTAAAGGTATGATATTTCAAGTATTCCATGGGATTAGACTTAGCACCGATGGATTGGATGTCAACGTGGACTATCTTCAAGGGTCTATATTCCTTTCCTCAAATTATGTGCTAACATAGGATTATATTATACTTTTGCTATACTAGTGGATCCATTTAGTGCACTTTATGATGAAATCTACCCCAAAATGGGATAGTTTCCCGTAAGGAGGGTTACTTCTCCGAAATGGGGTAGGCTCCCGTAAGGTAGAGTATGGTTTACCTTGGCAAATAGTACACCTCTTTAGTGATGAGGGGTAATCATCAGGATTCCAAGTTGTAGCCCGCTATCATGACCCAAGCATAGAGCCTAGATGTGACACGGCGGATGGGAAACCAAAAGGGACTCTAAACAAGCCTCTTAGTATATCATTGCACATCCTTGGTCGCGAAAGCAACAAAATATCAATAGAGAATAGAAATAAGGGAAACAAAGGCCTAAGAGAAGTCTTTCATATCATAAAGCATCAACTAGTCAAAGAGAGTCAAGCTGAAACATAATTAAATAACTTCTCCTACAACATCTATAAACATAGAACTTAGTGGGGGTCAAGACAAGCAACCGGGCTCACCCTCATAGTCAAAATATAAAATTAAGGAAAGAGAATCTTTATATATAGCACAAGATCAAAGATATTATTCCCGAAATTGAGGACTCAACAACTTGTTTTGTGGAGATAGTACTAGCCACGAGGAGGATGAAGATAATCGTGAGGAGCTCTGGTTCCTACATGGTAACATCATGTAGGCATCGAGTATGTGTTAGTACATTTGAATGTACTAATTATGTAGGATGCAATGCAATAAGAGTTGGGCAACATAGTCAAAATGCATAAGCATAAGCAAGAGATAGTGTTATATCAATATGACATGCATGATTAATGCTTGAAGTAAAACATGCTTCGTCATAATTAAGAAATGCAAACTCAATGTGGAGTATAAGTATGCTCAACCCTTACACAAACATGCTTAAGAATAGCCAAGTAGTTACCCATTCACCTTACGGCATAGCTCTTTTTGGAGAGTGTTGTCGATACCCCTACTTTACGACATAGTCCTTTAGGTAGGTATTATGAGATGCCTCTTACCTTATGATACAATCCTTTCGGCAAGAGTCATATTGGATTCTACCTTACGGCATGGCCTCATCGATAGAAGTCCTTAAGTATCTTTACCTAATGACATAATCTCTTCGTTAAGAAGGTGGGTGTACTTACCTTACTATATGATCTTATCGGCAAGAGAGATCCTACCTTACAACATGTACTTTGTAGATTGTCCCTACCTTACGATATAATATTTTAAGTAGGAACCATGAGTCATTCTACCTTATGGTATAAAATTTTTGGTAGATTATTCCTACCTTACGATATAATCTTGTAGGTAGGGGTGCTTATTAGCTCATCAAACCATCACATCAAAGGATCATGAAGAACTCCATATTTCTCATGAAGGCAAAATATAGTATAAATGTTCAAAAACCTTATTGTAGATCATGGAAGCTTTTCAAGAAGTTTTTCAAGAGTTTTAAACATGTTTGGGAACCCATAAAGTGTCACAACATACTTGTCAAGTAAAATAACACAAAAGTCCTTCATCAACATCAAGGATCCTTAAAAAGATATTTTATCAAACACTTGGTGAATATGCAATGTTAGTGTAAAATCATGCAATTCAACAGTGAAATCATGCAAGAAAACTTGAAGTAAATCAACCCACCCACACTTTGTAATGCCATGATGCAATATACATTGAAACCCTTTATCAAATCTCAAAATAAATACTAGATTCATCGCTCAAAACATGCTCAAATAGTCACACTTTTATTAAACCCCAATATAGTTCATAGTCAAATTCATAGTAGGTAAAACCCACAAGTAAATCAACTTAGAATCATGAAATTTAAAGGACCCAATGGTTGAAACCCACATACCTTAGCTTTAGAGAATTACTTGATGAAGATTGGAAATGGAGACTTGAAGCTTAAGTGAAATCCTTAAGATTCGGATGGTTTTGACACTTGAATTTTGGATAAAATATTTGTCTAAGTGTTTGAGAGAGTAGTTGGGAATGTCCTGTATGATATGAAGGTAAAATATGGCTAAGTATAACTATTTTTATGCATGGAAAGACTTAGGCCCAAGACCCAAAAGCCTTGGCCGGAAACAAAAAATTGGCAGCAAAATAACACATCTTGGTGATGGCCCCGCGTAGCGGAGAGAATGTGTACCCTTACTGGAATGCAAAATCTTGGCGAAATGGAACTTCGCTACAGTTGCTCAAAAATCAGGGTTAGATCTATTTCCCACTCGATCTTGCCCCCTAATTAAAAATATAACGTCGAATTTTCAAAATCATGCATGAATTTTGAGATATATGGAAATTATAATTATGGAAACTTTTGAGGCACGTTATCAGGCACTTTTGGGGTCATTTGTATATCTCCTTGTTGGGAAAATTTGTCCCCGAATGTCAAAGAAACATACATAAGAAGAGTAATCATGAAGAAATCATCCCCAACAAGAATGCAATAATGCACGTAAACATCGTTTCGAAGATCTCAACATAAGTGTCAAAGTCATCATGAACTTGTCAACATAAACATGAATGCTTGCAAATGACATAGGGATTGAAACATAGGACTTGAAATCGTAAAAAGGACTTAAAATGCTTCTTCATGCCTACTCTGGTTCCCTGAGAAACACTTTCAGCTAGACTATTCTTCCAATAGACCTTGACGAATACTACATCCTTATCAATCAACTTCCTCACCTATCCATCCAATACCTCCACCGGGACCTTCTCCTAAGCCAACTTATCCTCCACAACACCCACAACCCCAAAGAGCGCTATAGTACTAGAGTCACCAACATATGCCCGCAACCTAGAAGCATAAAGAACCAGACAAACCATATCAATATACATAGGCAATTCCCATTCGCATGCAACCTTACAAATCTTCCTCAACACTCTATGAGAACCTACGAACCATAAACTCAATTCCCTTTCTTGCCATACCAGACCACACCCTTCATGGGTGGGACTTCCAAGTGAACCAAATCATCAACACAAGCACATATAGCCTACCTTAGTATCTAATGACTCTATCTCCCCATTTGGGAGGAAATCTCCACTTCACCACCTTACACCAAAGCATTCAATTCTAATAAGGCGAGGTCAAGATCTTGCTTTGCCTTCACTTTCTTAATCAAAGAAGATTGAAACCATCAAAACCACTACACTACCATTCTTAACTTCCTCTAACCTAACTCCCAATCTAGCCAATCAATGGACCTCTCTAGTCACCTATTTGCCATCATCATCAACATAGCTAGGAAACCCTTAGATACCCTACTTAGAGCATCGACCACAACATTAGCCTTACCAGGGTGATAATGTACATTCATATCATAATCTTTAAGGAGCACTAACCACCTACTTGTTACCCACAATTCATACTTGTCATGTTTACCAAACAACCTCTCATCCCCAAGATTTGCAACACAACCCCAAAATGATTCACAAGTTCTAAATAAGTTAATATTCCATTACTAGAGACCATCATAAGATGACAAGGTAGGGTTTTAAGACTCTATTTACAAAACCCATAGACATAGTTGGTCCATTAATCAACCTAACAACTCCACCACGACTCAAAATGCCCAGTCCTAGTTCAAAAAGACACTTGGGGATATCACCTATCCTCATCCTCACTTGGGGACATAACCCAAACCGAAGATCAATCTTAGAGAAACAACTAGCCCATTGTAGTTGACCAAATAGATCGCCCATCCTTAACTATCATATTACAACTTTATGGGTCATACACTCATTGGTAGCATGATATGCAAGTAGCCAAACCACCCCAAGACCTCCAACACATCAAACTAAATTCAACCAAAATCACAAGACAAAACTCTATGCAATAAGAACATGGGGCAACCCTTATAGATCATCTAGCCACAATAGACTCACATAACCATTCAAGACGCACATAACTCTTACTAGAAACAAAAGGAATAATAAAGAAATAGCAACTCCCGAAACTATCAAAGTATGCACAACAAAAAATCAAGAAAATCCATAACATACCGATAAAATCATTGGGCACCTCATCCCCTCCTTGCCTTCTTTGGAGAGCATAGAATTAAATACGTCTTGGAGCACCCCCTTGATCATTACCACCTTTACCCTTGTTTTGAGCATATGGACAATTTAAAATTTTGTGGCCCATCTGACCATACCCAAAGCATGCACCCGTGTTTCTCTAACATGTGCCACCATGTTTCATCCCACATTTTGGGCATCTAGCATGAGCTGCCCTCTCACCATCTTCTTGGAGCCTTGGGTTAGGTACCCCTTCCTTGGCAACCCTCTTGTTTGGAGAACTTGAGAACCCTTGGAATTGGTCACCCTCAAATCAAGTCCTCTTGGACTTCCCACTTCTCTTCTTCATAAGTTTCTCCCCTCAAGTTGTTCAGCAAAGGTCATGAGCCGAGATAAATCCATATCTCTTATAAGCATCGTGGTACGACACTCTTCATTAACCACATCAGATACCCCTATCACAAACTTGTTCATCCTTGACCTAGGGTCGACCACTAATTATGGAGCATACATGGAAAGCTTGTTGAACTTGAGAGCATATTGCCTTTTAACGACCAGAAAAAGTGCCAAAAAATATGCCTTGAAATGCCCTAAATTTTAAATTCCATAATCTCTAAATCCGTATGCAATATCAAAAATCTAACTTCATATACTTTTTCAAAGGGCAAAATTGAGTGAGAAATGGGTCTAACTCGAATTTTAGAGCAACAGTATCAAAATCCGAATATCACAAAAATGTGAGTTAGGAGGGTCAAATTTAAATGGGTATATCTCTTAGTACATAAAGAACTAGGTAGTCCACAACATACCAAATTCAAGCACTTTGAATCAGCTTTCTAACACACTTATTTACACCTCATTCAGGGTTGAGATGAAGAATTTATGCCCATTTTCATGGAACTCATTTGTGTAGAGAGACAAATTCCAGTGAGTAATCCGCGTCGTGGTCCTTCTTTTTTGATTTTGGTCTAAGACTTTCAAGTCTTGAGCCCAAGGGTTCCCATATGTGTTTTTACCTATACTTAGCCTTATTTCACCCTCATATCATCCTAAACATTTTACAATACTCACTCAAGACTTAGTCAAATTTTCACTCCCCAAACTCAAGTCCCAAGCTAAGGTTCTCCTTCAAGGACCTTCTTCAAACTTCAAGTCTCCATCTCCAATCTGTTTCAAAGGTTCTCTAAAACTAAGGTATGTGGGTTTCTTTCATGGGTTCCTTTCACCCATGATACCCAACCTCCTTTTATTTGTATTGCATGATTTAAGGTTGATTTTACATGTGAGTTTTTTATATTAAGAAATTTACTGCATAGTAATTTGGGTTTATGAAAGTATGATTGTCTTAGCATGTTTTGAGCTATAAATATTAGATCTAATGTTAGATTTGATGAGGGATTGTTATGTATATTGCTTGAGGGTATTGCAAGGTGTAGATGATTTTATAATGGATTTTCTTGCATGATTTCACTCTTGAATTGCATGGTTTTACACAAGCACTACAGACCCATAAGTATTTAATAAAATGTTCGGCTAGGGTTTCTTAAGGAATTGAAGGTCTAATGCTTGTCTTATATTATGAATGACTCTATGATGATGAAAGAAGGATGTATGCTAATAACCAAATAGAGGGGTTGATACCTCAATCACCTAGGATGGGAGGGGGTAACCAAAGTATGTACTCTTTCCACGTACATTCTATATTTATATAAGCATGATTTTACTTCAAGCACCATTCAAACATACCATATGCTGCTATTCTATCTATTGTCTGTCTTATGCATTTTGATCATGTTGCCTCTCTTGTTGCATTGCATCGTACATACTTAGTACATGTAAATGTACTAACGCATACTGTATGCCTACATGATATCACAATGTAGGAACCGAAGCCCCACTTAAGCATCCTCCTCCATGTGGTTAATATTACTCTGCTCAAGCTTGTCGGTGAGTCCTCTATTCCGGGGATGTTACTTATGATCTCTTGCTATGTATTAAGACTTTCTCTCTTTTGATTATGTTTTAACTATGTGGGTGAGCCTGGTTGCTTTGTCTTGGCCTCGCTCTTATCTTTATGTAGTTGAGGTGTTGTTGGACATATGGTGTATCTATGTTATGAACCTTGACTCTTGTTGCTTATGATATTAAAGAGGTTCCTTTAGTCCCAATTTTCCCTTGTTTATGCTCATCTTTTATATTATTTTAATGGCCTCCATGACTATGGATGTGTAATAATATGCAATGATGCTTGTTTGGGGTTCCTTCAGGATTCTCCATTCACCAAGTCATATCTAGGCCCTAGGCTTGGATCGTGACAAACTTGGTATCAGAGCACTAGGTTGATAGATCCTTGGAGTACAACACACTATGTTGATTAGAGCCTTATTCATATTTGTGTTATACACCACAACTATGAGTAGGAGGCTATAAGATGTTTTAGAAAATGTTTCACTTCTTCATGATCCATGTCGTGCGATAGAGTTAGGTCCCCTAGGGCTTATTGATAACCTCTAACCACTACATTTTTGGATATGTCTCAAGTTACTCAGGATGGTGCTATGATGAACGTGGAGATTTACAATGCTTTATGGGAAGTGGCCAAAGCGATGGTAAAATTGGCAATTCACCTCGATCAAAATGAGGGTGCTCCCGAGCCTTCTAGTTGTGAGAGGAGAGGTAGTGAGGCCAAGAGGGCCCGTAATGTGGGTAAGTACCAAAGTCTTAAGTGTTAAGCATGGTGGTGTAGCATTCTTAAAGGTTCCAAATCTTCTTTGGTTAAGATGTCTAGATTAAGCAAAGCCTTGATTCCGCCTTGTTACAGTTGAAAGTTTTGGGTGAGAGAATAATAGAGTGGACGTTGTCTCCCAATGGGGAGATGGTGATTATGGTACCAAGTGGGTTAGGTGCATTTAATATTGACAATTGAGTTGAGGATTGTGAGTCCTTATAGAGTGTAGAGGGAGGTTGATAAGGTTGCATAAGTTTGGGGATTTGCCTATGGATGTAGATATGGTTCGTCCGGTTCTTCATGTTTTTAGGTGGATGGGATGTGTTGATAACTCTATTGCAATAGCACTTCTTGAAATTATGGGTGATGTGGAGAACAAAAAAGCTTAGATGAAGGTCCCAGTAGGGATGTTAGATGGATGAGTGAAGAAGTTGATTGATGAGGATGTAGTGTTTGTCAAGGCCCTTTGGATGAGTCGTTTATTCGTATGTGTTTCTCGGGGAGCTGGTGCGGGCATAGAGAACAAATATCCATATTCTTTCATTCGATTCAAGCTTATGATAATATGTCAAGTCCTTTCTATGATTCCAAGTCTTATGTTTCAGCCCTCATGTGATTCATATGCATTCATGTTTAAGTTGACAATTTTATGTTGATTTTACCCTTACATTGAGATTTTGAAAATGGTGTTTTAAATATAATGTTACATTCTTCTTAGGGCTGATCTATTTATGATTACTCTTGTCTTGTACGTCTCTTTTACATTTGGGGATGAATGTTCTCAAGGGGGAGATATTATAACGACCCAAAAAAGTTCCTGAAAATGTGCCTCGGAATGCCTAGAATTTTAAATTCCATATATCTAAAATTTCGCGTGCAATATCAAAAATTCAACTTTATATTCTTTTTTAGGGGTTAAAATTGAGTGGGAGATGGGTCTAACCCGAATTTTAGAGCAACCGTATCAAAATCCAAAAATCGCAAAAACACATGTTAGGAGGGTCAACTTTAAAGGAGCATATCTCTTAGCACACTAAGAAATAGTGGCCCACAACCAAAAAAATTAAATCTATTTGAATTAGCTTTCCAATGCACGTGTTTTCACCTCATTCAGAGTTCGGATAAAGAATTTACGTCCATTTTTGTGGAACTCATTTGTGTAGAGATGCAAATTCTAGTGAGTAATCCGCATCACGGACCAGTGTTATTTTGGTCCAAGACTTTCAAGTCTTGGGCCAAAGGGTTCCCATACATGTTTTTACCTATACTTAGCCTTAATTCACCCTCATATCATCCTAAACATTTCTCAATACTCACTCAAACACTTAGTTATATTTTCATTCCCTAAACTCAAGTCCTGAACCCTCATCCCAAGCCAAGGTTCTCCTTCAAGGATCTTCTTCAAGCTTCAAGTCTCCATCTCTAATCTCAAGTTTTACAATGGATTTTCTTGCATGATTTCACTTTTGAATTGCATGGTTTTATACTAATACTACACACTCGCCAAGTGTTTGATAAAATATGTGACTAGCGTTTCTTGATGAATTGAAGGTCTAATGCTTGTCTTATGTTATGAATGACTCTATGATGATGAAAGAAGGATAAATATATGTTGATTTCATGAAAGTATGCATCATGAAGAAAGAAGAGTATGTATATAATTTTATGATGATGATAGAAGGAAAGTATGTATATGGTATTTCTCTATGTAGTGTTGAATTGACCATAACCTCTCATTCACCAAATTAAGGGGTTGATACTCATTAACCAAATTAAGGGGGTTGATACCTCATTAACCAAATCGAGGGGTTGATACCTCATTAACCAAATTGAGGGGTTGATACCTCATTAACCAAATTTTGGGGTTTATACCTCAATCGCCTTAGAGATGGGTGGTGTATGCTAATAACACAATTGAGGGGTTAATACCTCCATCACCTAGTAAGGGAGGTGGTAAGCCCATTAGCCAAAGGATGGACTCTGTCTACATACATTCTATGTCTGTATAAGCATGATTTTACTTCAAGCACCATTCGTACATGCCATATCGTTGCTATGCTATATATTTTCTATGTTATGCATTTTGATCATGTTGCCTATCTCTTGTTGCATTGCATCCTATATACTTAATACATTCAAACATACTAATACATACTCTATGCCTACATGGTGTCACCATGTAGGAACCAGAGCCCCACTTGAGCATCCTCCTCCACGTGGTTAGAACGAATCCACTCAAGCTTGTTAGTGAGTCCTCCATTCCGTAGACATTACTTATGATCTCTAGCTATGTATTAAGACTTTCTCTCTTTTGATTATGTTTTGCCTATGAGGGTATGCCCGGTTGCTTGTCTTGGTCCCCGCTCTTATCTTTATATAGTAGAGATGTTGTTGGACATATGATGTATCTATGTTATGAGCCTTGATTCTATTGACTCTTGTTGTTTATGATATGAAAGAGGTTCCTTTAGTCCCAATTTCCCCTTGTTTATGCTCATATTTTATTGTCATTTTAATGGCTTCTGCAAGCAAGGATGTTTAATGATATGCTATGAGGCTTGTTTGGGGTTCCTTCGGGTTCTCCATTCGCCGGTCACGTCTAGGCCCTAGGCTTGGGTCGTGACACCCTCACACTCATGGAACCTTGCTTAAGGCTCATGAACTCCATCATTTTAGCCTCTCTTAACTCGAGGGAAGAATCGATTGAGGAAGGCTGCTTTGAACTCCTCCCAAGGAATAACATTATCATTTCCCCTCTCCACCTTCCATTGGACAAACAAAATTTGAGCTACACCTTTTAGTTGATAAGCTGCTAGATCCACCTTTTCCTCCAAACTTATACCCATGATGGATAACTCCTTATACACCTCATCTATGAATTCTTAGGGGTCTTCATCTATCTTAGACCTATGGAACTCCGGTGGGTTCATCCTTGTAAATTTCCTCACCCTAGAGGCTGGAGTAGGAGCATAAAGGGCTTGGACCCCTATCACGACCCAAAATAGGGCTTAGATATGACACGACAAATAGAGAACTCGAAGGGCCCCCAAACAACCCTCCTGCATATATATCATACACACCTCGGTCACAAAAGCAAGATAAACAATAAGAGAAAACATAAATAAGGGAAATTGGGACTAAGGGAGAGATTTTAATACTTAAATAAGATAGATGAGTCAAATCTCAAGCATAATACGTAATTTGTCCTACAACACCTCTAGATATAGAACTTAGCAGGGGCCAAGACAAGCAACTGAGCTCACCCTTATAGTAATAACCATAAGTAATCCAAAATATACAAGATCTAGTCTAAGCATAATCATGAAAAAAGATAGATATTGTCCCCAAACATGAGGACTTACCAAAGCTAACTTGAACAATCTGCCTAGCCACGTGAAGGAAAATCAATGGATGGGAGCTCCGGTTCCTACATAGTAACATCATGTAGGCATAAAGTATGAGTTAGTATATTTTAATGTACTAAGCATGTAGGATACAATGCAACAAGAGATAAGCAACATACTCAAAATGTATAAACATAGGCAATGAATAAGCATATAGAGATATGGCATACATGGATGATGATTAGAGTAAATCATGCCTACATAAAACATAATTCATGTGTAAGAAGTGACCATCAATATAATATCCAAGGCCTACTACCCCCTTGGATAGGCGATTGAGGTACAAACCCCTCAACATGGTTATTGGGCTACATACCTCCCAATCATGGTTGCCTGAGCCTACTAGCTCCCAAGGGAGGCAATAGAGGTACAAACCACTCAATGTGGTTATTGAGGTACATACCCCCCCAATCATGGTAGTATGAGCCTACTACATCCAAAGGAAGGTAATCAAGGTACAAACCCCTCAATATGGTTACTCGGGCCTACTATCTCCCGAGTGAGGCAATCGAGGTACCAACCCCTCAATGTGGTTACCCGAGCCTACAATCCCCCGAGTGAGGGTTGGTAAACTCATAACACTATAGACGAAAATGACACATATATACCTTTCTTTTATCATCAAAGAGTCATTCAAATCATAAGTCATGATGTAGACCTTCAACAACTTAAGAATCCATAATCAGACATTTTATCAAACACTTGACGGTCGTGTAATACTAGTGTAAAACCATTTAATTCAAGAGTGAAATCATGCAAGAAAATCCAATGTAAAACCACCCACCAATACATGGTAGTACCCTCAGGCAATATACATCAAAACCCTTCATCAAGTCTCAAGATAGATCAAAGATTCATAGCTCAAAACATGCTTAAACAGTCACACTGGTATGAAAACCCCAACAGAGTTCATAGTCAAATCTTAGTAAGTAAAACCCATAAGTAAATCAACTTTGAAACATGAGATTTAGGTAACAAAGAAATATTGGGCACAATAGGTGAAAGGACCTAATGGTTGACACCCACATACCTTAGCTTTGGAGAATTCCTTAATGAAGATTGGAATTGGAGACTTGAAACTTGAGTGAAACCCTTAAGATCTAGATGAGTTTTGGGACTTGAAATTTGGGCTAAAATTTTAGTCTAAGTGTTTGAGAGTGTATTGGGGAATGTCTTTTATGATATGAAGGCTAAATATGGCTAAGTATTGGTATTTTTACGCTTGGGAAGGCTTAGGCCCAATACCCAAAAGCCTTGGACTGAGGTAAAAATCAATGGCAACAAAATACACATCTCCACATTTTGTCTGTGACGCGGACTTTTCACAAAGGGAATTTTTAAACTAGTACGTGATGGCTGCGCATCGCGGTACCAATGCGGATTGCCACTATTTTGTGCAAATTAGAAAAAGTAAATCTCATTACGGTTGTTCTAAACTTGGGGTTAGGCCCATTTCCCACTCAATTTTGCCCCCTGATCAAGAATATGAAGTCAGATATTTGGTATCACGCACGAATTTTGAGATATATAGAAATTACGAATCTGGGCACTTTTAAGGCATATTTTCAAGCACATTTTGGGGTCGTTTCTGCCTCCTAGTTGATTTGATTAGTAATGGCATAGGCCAACATTGTTATAGTATTCTGGAACTCAACCTCGGTAGCCCCTCCACCTTGAGGAGCTTGAGGAGTGGGGTAGGCCGGTTGTCCCTCGAGTATACGAGCACTTCTTCCTCTTGAGATAGGCATGATCTAGCATAACAAAGAACAATCGTAAGAGAGAAAAACCTTACCTTAACTCCTATAGCATAAAATAGAGTAAGAATAAGGCAAATATTTCCTAGAACATCTCATAGCCTCCTACTCATAGTTGTGGTGCACAATACAACCATGAATAAGACTTATCAACGCGGTGTGTTGGATGCTGAGGACTATTAACAACTTAGTGCTCTGATACCATATTTTTCACTATCCAAGCCTAGGGCCTAGACGTGATATGGCAAATAGGGAACCCAAATGGACCCCAAACAAGCCTCTTAGCATATGATTACACATCCTTGGTCGCAAAAGCAATAAAATGTCAATAGTAAATAGAAATAAGGGAAAACAAAGGGTAAGAGAAGTCTTTCATATCATAAAACATCAAAGAGTCAAGCTCAAGCATAATTACATCACTTCTTCAACAACACCTCTAAACATAAAACTTAGCAGAGGCCAAGACAAGCAATCGGGCACACCCTCATAGTCAAAACATATAATAAAGTAAAAAGCATCTTTATAAATAGCATAAGATCAAAGACATTGTCCCCAAAATTGAGGACTTACCAACTTTCTTTGTGGAGATAATACTAGCCACGGGGAGGATGATGATAATCGTAAGGAGCTCTGGTTCCTACATGGTAACATTATGTAGGCATGAAGTATGCATTAGTACATTTGAATATACTAAGTATGTAAGATGTAATGCAACAAGAGATGGGCATTATAGTGAAAATGCATAAGCATAAGCAAGAGATAGTATCATATTAATATGGCATGCATGATCAATGCTTGAAGTAAAACATGCTTAGTCATAACCAAGAAATGTAAACTCAATGTGGAGTATAAGAATGCTCAACCCTTACACAAACATGCTTGAGAAAGGCCAAGTAGTTACCCACTCACCTTACAATATAGTCTTTTTTAGAGAGAGTTGCTAATACCCCTACTTTACAACATAGTCCTTTGGGTAGATAGTATGAGATGCCTCTTACCTTACGATACAATCCTTTCAGCAAGAGTGACGATTATTTCTACCTTATAGCATGGCCTCATCGGTAGAAGTCCTTAAATATTCTTACATTATGACATAATCTCTTTGATAAGAAGGTGGGTGTACTTACCTTACGATATGATCTTATCGGCAAGAGAGATCCTACCTTACGACATGTCCTTTTTGGTAGGTTGTCCCTACCTTATGGTATAATCTTTTAAGTAGGAATCATGAGTCATTCTGCAACACCCCACATATACTATAAGTGTTTGTACTATACATATGAAACATGATATGGACTTTCAAATGGAAAATAAATTAAGGTGCTTGCAGGACTTAGGAAGTTAGCAGGTGAGTCAGCTACTTGCTTGGCACCCACCAATACTTGGTAGTGTCCTCAGGCAATATACATCAAAACCCTTCATCAAGTCTCAAGATAGATCAAAGATTCATAGCTCAAAACATGCTTAAACAGTCACACTGTTATGAAACCCCAACAGAGTTCATAGTCAAATCTTAGTAAGTAAAAAAAAGGAATATCTGCATATAGACAGCCTAAGATCTATCTGTTTGGAGCCCAAAAAGGTCCAAGTGAAATGGGTCAAGTAGCTGCATCACCAGATTAGTATGTAAGGCTGATAATTCCTTAGTAAGTCTGCCAAGTTTGCCCTTTAATAAGGGATTAAAGCAGCTCCCACAAGTCATACTAACTTGAACACAAGAAAAATCATATTGCTCTCCAAATTTCCTCTCAACGTTTTGTTTGTTTTCCAAGCAGCTTCAAGTGACCTTAAGGCTTCTTTGGAAATTCCTACATGTGAGGGTAAAGGTAAGTAGGTTTACTCATGTGTTTGGTATGGTTTCCCTATGAAAAACAAGAGAGTATGTTGGTTGTGTT
>DF358745.1:12854-26733 GCA_000787875.1 Solanum virginianum
ATCGCTTATCGGTTCCCGAGCTGGTTTTTTGTCGTGTCATTATGATATACATGTATTCTGGTGTGGTGTTGTGTTCAGCGGGTCGACTTCGCTCAAGGGCCGGACTCCGCTTATATTGTTGTCGTGCCCTTATGATATGCATGTATTCTGGTGTGGTGTTGTGTTGGGCGGATCGGCTTCGCCCAAGGGTCGGGCTCCGCTTAGATTGGTGTCATAAGGTACTTGTGGCCTTTTGATATGTTTGGCATTATGCCCTTTCATGATTTGTGATGGAGATTTTGTAGGAGATTTGAACCTTCTGGTGTTATGCTGTGGTATGACGCAAGTAACGGAGGTCGCCATCATTTCTGTCCGTTAGACATGATTTGCTATTTTGTAAGTAGACCTTTTGGATATTTTGAACATGCATTTGATTATTATACTTTCGTTTTGATTATTACTCTGATTTATATTTTGTACCTTATGCTTTACATATTCGGTATGCATTTCGTACTGACCCCCTTTCTTCGGGGGCTGCGTCTCATGCCCGCAGGTACCGACATACAAGTTAGTGATCCTCCAACTTAGGATTCCCACTTGCAAGTTGAAGCGCTCCCCTTGCTTCGGAGCCTACATTTGGTATATACACTTGTTTATTATTTTGCATATACATTATTCGAGGATACGACGGGGCCCTGTCCCGTCCTATGATTTTGTCAGTCTGTATAGAGGTCTGTGGATGCTTAGATATGTGGGTTATGCCCAGTTTGTATGACTAGACCTGCTTGGTGTGTTTATTAGCGGTTTTACCTGCCCTGGAGGCCTTGTCGGCCCGTATGTGTATGTTTGATATTCTGTTGGCTCTGTCTGAATTCTACTGGTACTTTCTGGTATGCAGGTCATGTTGGGGTAGTCAGTAAAATAGAGAAAACTCTGCCAAAATTTCAATAAAAATAAACTATCTGTTTGCAATATGACTTTGTGTTTATGTTTAGGTGCCCGATCCGGGTACTAGTCACGGCTCATGGGGTTGGGTCGTGACAGAGGGCGATTTTTGAAGGAAATTTTCAAGGAACTTCGTTGGGTAAGTGATTTTCAACCTAGAATCCATACTTTCCATCAATTATTTTGCATCCCAACTTGAAATTCATGGTTCTGAAATCAAATTTTGAGAATTTTTGATGAAACTTGAAATGGTGATTTCCAACTCAACTCTTACTCAATTTTTGTGGATTTTTTCACCTATAAGCTCCTAATGACTAGTAGTTCTTGATTTTAAACTCAATTTTCAATTTCGTCTGTTTTCAAAATTTATCAATTTTCAATGATTTTACCCCGACTCCTAACTATTGCAATATGAATATCAATAAACTCCTTATGACGTGTTTATGGCATTCTTGATAACGGGTTGCTCTTTGGAGGTTGAATTTGAGAATTATCATTCTAGTAGAAGGCTTTTACGAGGGTTTGACATTTGAGGTAGGTTGAGATATTTCTTGAGACTGGAGTTGGGATATTGACTATTTGTATGTCATAGACTATGAAATAAGAATTGTACCATATTTCGGGGATTATATTGTTAATTGTATTGTGTTGTCCATGAGAGCTTTAGTTATTATTATTTTAAAGTTATAAATATTCAATATAACACACAAAAAATAAATAATGTATAAATTTGAGAAATTTACAAGCTGAGGGATCAAATACGCTCAATTTCAATTGATCCAAGATTAAATATGCTTAATTAGATAATATAAGAATCCGAATGTTTTTCCTTTTCTAGGAAAATTCCCGGGAAGGGAAAAATAATTCCCAGAAAGTATTTTAACTTCGTTCAGGGACAAAAAGTTTTGCTACTGAACAAATAACTTCTCGAAATCTGGCAAAATTTCATTTTTAACCTATTGTAAACTTTTTACGTGTAGATCCTCCCTGAATTTCCAGATCTCGTCCATTCTCGGCTTCGCCTCAGCAATGTCGTCCATGATTTTGAAGGGATGAAATGTCACATCCTCCCTGAATTTCCAGATCTCGTTCATTCTCGGCTTCGCCTCAGCAATGTCGATGGATTCCGAAGATCCGATGGACGAAGCTTCACCAGTCACCGGAATTCTCCCACTGGCGTCGGCTTCACAACAACCTTACATCTCCGAACTCCTCTCTTTCACTCTCGATCGCCTTCACAAAGTACCGTTAAATTGCTACTTACGCAAGTTTGAAATGTAGTTATTTTGATTAAACTTTTTAGGTAGAAAAGGGTGTCAAAACTTATGGTTATGTTTCTTGGTTTGCAGATCAATGAGATACCTAAGCTAACTTCAGGTTGCAGTGAGTTCAGCACCTCCGCAGAACATATATTGGAGAAAAGGAAGTGGACAGATATCTTTATATGAATTCTATTTCTGCAGGAACCGGAGCTTTTGAGAGTGGATGCGGAGAGAATTCGGCGGCAGATGCAAGAGGTCGCCGTTGGAAACTACCGTGCCTTCATTTCTGCTGCTGATGCACTACATGCGGTCCGGGAAGAAGTTTCTTCTGTTGATAAACATCTGGACTCCTTGGTAATTTTTACCCTTCCTTGCAGAAATTTTGGCAATTGCTTTGATTTCGGTTTGTTGATTGTTGTTTTAGCTTCATGTGATTTAAAAGTGTATATTGGTCTATAAACAAGATAGTAAACCTGAGGAACTAATTGACACTGAATGATTTGGTCTATTGCATTGCTATTGCTCGAATAGATTTCCCAAAACGTCTGGAATATTAGTGCATGAATTCTTGTTGGTTAAATCTCTTGCCTGAAGAAGATTTAAGCTAACCACATAAAGCTTATACGGACCCTTTCCTATAAGTTATTCAATTCAGGTTTGCTTATAGTTGGCTTCAGTGTTGGCATCATTTCAATTTATTGATTAAAGAATTTATCTAACACAGTTTTTCTCTTCAACAAATCACCATGTTAAACACAATATCAAACAACCAAAAAAGCATTGAGATCAGAAAGCAAACTCAAGTCGTGTTTCAAATCCTCTACGTTAACAAAATAGTTATTTCAGTCGAGTAGTAACAAACCAAATAGAAGCTCAAAAGATATTATCATGCTTATTACAATTGAAGAAGAACTTGGCTATTGTCAGTGTGGCTTGATCTTCTATTCTGGCTATTCCTACTTCTCTGGTTGTCATCCAAGGGTTTCTCTCTTATCTTTGAAGCTCAAAGATATTCTTGGCCCTCCTTTAAACCTTCAAAAGTTATGAACTTTTCTTAGTAGAGTTGGGTAAGCCTTTTCCAAGTAGAGGTGTATGTCTAACAATCTCTTCCTGGATTTAGAAAGCCTCCAAAGAAAAAAATGAATCATCTTATGTACTCCTCTTGGTCTTGCCGCATGGTATGTTTCCTTGTTTGAGCACCGTCTGTCACAAAACAGTCCAGCAGCCAGCACATCACACCTCCAATAAAATTACTTTATCTTGTATTAGGACAGTCCAAATTGCTAATTACTTGATTTTTTGGAAAATAAACTCAAGACATAATCTCACAAATTATTACGACCAAACCGATTTTAGATTGATACAGGTTAATTCTTGAAATTGAGTGATAACATGAAATATTGTTAAATATGGTAAAAATCTCTCACTTCATTTGGTTAAAAGTGCAACAGAGTAAATCAGAGAAACCCATCAAAGGCTGTAAGGACTTAGCAGTTTTAAGCTAAAAAGGTCGTCTTATCTGTATAAAGATCAAGCCATCAGCTCACCTTTTGGCTATTTTGACACTGAACTATTTTTAAATAAAAATTTTCCTCTTCACTTTCTTTAGAAATAAATTTTAAGGTTAGCAGCTTAAAATAATTCAAATTGAGAGAAATAATGTGCGAAAGTTTCCTGTTAACTTTGTTACTAGATTTAACCAAATCGAGTCAAAATTAAGTTGTTATTTATCTGAACCTTTCAGCTTTTACATCAAATTTGGTAGTGATCAGAATCAAGGAACATCTCATATGCTATCTTTTGTTTTATATCAACCCTATATGCCATTGTTTTGGGCAAAGCTTAAGAAGGCTGCTTCACTGGTGATATTTTATGTATTCACCTTTACATGCTGCAGTTGTAATTGCAAAACTATTGGCTTGTTTCCTGCTCTTGCTTCCTTTGTTTTTTTCAGTGTAATTGTGTAAATGGGAAATGCAATTCATAATTTCTCATGTAAAACTTTTTAGGTAGAAAAGGGTGTCAAAACTTATGGTTATGTTTCTTGGTTTGCAGATCAATGAGATACCTAAGCTAACTTCAGGTTGCAGTGAGTTCAGCACCTCCGCAGAACATATATTGGAGAAAAGGAAGATGAATCAAACATTGCTTGCAAATCATAGTACTCTGCTTGACTTGCTTGAAATTCCTCAGCTAATGGACACGTATGTTTTCGTCATTGCTGTAAGGATCACTCGTTAGAATTGAAACTACTGCATCCATGATTTTGAAGGGATGAAATGTCACTGGTGTTTGCTAATGATGTATGTTACCTTCCAAAGTGCAGTGTATGTATTTGACTAGTAAGTTTGTGAGTCACCAAACATTGTGATCGAGTTATGATATCTAACTTTTCTTTTTTAGAGAAGGAAGCTTAGTTTAGATGGAAAAGGCTTTTTCCCTCAAACCATGAGCCGTGAGCTTAGTGGCTTGAGTCACCAAAGAGAGTAAAGTGGAAAGAGGTGTAGTGTTTGGTTCTAGGTAGAGGGGTTTGGGGTGTTGGGTTTAGCATATAAAAAGATCCAAGTTTTCTTTTATGTTGGGTGATGAACTGTATCACTACTTGTCTTGTGTAACACAGCCATGCTAGTCAAGTTCTATTTTTTTTTAAATGTTAACATAGAAATACATAGGATGAACTCCTGTGACCTATATCAAAATACAGTGAGCACTTTAAGCCAGTGCTTAGCAAGGTGAGATCTAATATACATCATATAGGAGGATTCCCACACGAAAAGGGAGACTCTGAACATTCTTAATATTTCATATTAGTGAATGAACAGTATCATATCTTTTAGCTTCCATTCTGCTAGACTTGACTGGTCTCTTAATTTTGCAGATGTGTGAGGAATGGAAACTATGATGAAGCTCTTGATTTAGAAGCATTTGTTTCCAAGCTTTCAGCAATGCACCCCAAGTGAGTCCTGGGTCCTTTTCTTTGTTTTTCTGTAGGAACTGATACAATTAAATTTGATGAGAACTAAGGTACTTCTGTTTCTTTTTTGTCTCTCCCTGAAGGTTACCAGTCATTCAAGCCCTTGCTGCCGAAGTTCGGCAGATCACCCAATCTCTTCTTTCTCAGCTTCTCCAAAGACTTAGGTCGAACATTCAGGTGACTTTTGCCATAGATTATTTGATTTTGGCACAGCTATGCTGTTGGAGCATACTGGAATGGTAGTTCTCCATAAATTATGAAGCTCAAGACCTTAACTGTTTACAATTTATTGGTGCAGTTGCCAGAATGCCTGCGTATTATTGGATACTTGCGTCGTATAGGTGTGTTCAATGAGTATGAGATGCGCTTACAGGTGAGATTGTTGCTTTTAGTCGTCATTTCTTTCAGTTGGTTCTTCTATTCTCTTCACCAATATTTGTCCAATTTTGCCCCTTCAACAGTTTCTAAGGTGCCGTCAGGCATGGCTTTCTGGGATCCTTGATGACTTGGACCAGAGAAATGCTTATGAATACCTCAAAGGGATGGTAAATTGTCATCGGATGCATCTCTTTGATGTTGTTAACCAGTACCGTGCAATATTTGCTGATGATACTTCAGGGAGGGAAGAAAACTATGATGGTGGGCTTCTCTTCAGTTGGGCCATGCATCAAATTTCTTCCCACCTTAGAACTCTAAAAATGATGCTACCGAAGATCACTGAAGGAGGTTCTTTATCAAACATTCTTGATCAATGCATGGTGAGCATATATATATATTTATGCTAGGCAGTTGCTCAAAATTCATTTTGCAAAAAAGTAAAACATCCATTTGGTTGTGATCGACCTTGATGCTTTCTGCTTGCAATCACCATGAATACTAAACATGTGAAAGATGTATTGCATTTTGAGTACAGAACAAAGGGAGATGTAAGTTCCCAGAAATGGCTGGAGAAGGATAGTTTAAGTTTTGTTTTTATCATTCAAGTAATTTGTTGCACTTTGGCCATCCTGATGGAAACATTCCAAGATTTTGATATGATTTATGAAATGCAAAAAGCAGGCAATTATATCCCCTTCTCTCTCGGGTGGGCAGGAAGGTGGTTGGTGGAGCACTAGAAGAATGAAACACATTTACCTTTGGGTACACTTGTCTGATGAGCTAATCAGAAGAGCCACATTACGCAAAAGCTAGTCTTAAACCTAAAAGAGTAGAGTCAAATTCCATCCCTTTGTTTCCTTCTAGTCGCTTCGCTTTTCTCAGTCTACTTCAGTTTCCAACCTACCTTCTTTCTCACATTTCATGGCCAATTTCAATTTTCAACACATCTTTGTCACATTTTGGTGAATGTATCTCCACTCTTTGGCCTCTATCTTCGTGAAACCAAAGCAGATGGCATCAACTTTACTGTCCTTCTCCCATGTTAACAATAGAAAATAAGTAAGCTTCAATTCTCTGCAGGCTGAAAAGTTCAATCACTTACAACATACCCAGTGAAATCCCACTTCCCACTTGTCTGGGAGAAAAAAAGGTTCAATCACTTCACATATTTAAATTCTAAACTGACTTGGCTCTCATAGCATAAGCCAAGTAGAAATTTCCTTATTGCATGTTCTATTAGAATGATAACTATTATTCTCAAAAAGAATGATAACTATTAGTTACAAGAGTTTGCCTGCAGACTTTTTTCTTATATTTCATCCGTCTTGTTTGATGTGATATCATTTGACTAGCGTTCAGTTAGATATAATTTGGCCATCATATGTTATTAGTAATACTCCATCCCGATTTATGTGATGCTGTTTGACTTGACATGGAGTTTAAGAAAGAAAGACTTTTTAAACTTGTATCATTCTTTTTGGGACTGACTAAAAAGAAAAGTGAGTCATATAATTGGGTCAGATGGATTGGTAGAAAGTATGAATAGCATCAAAAGATTGGAATTTTGCATACTAAATGAGATTTAAGTACTTGAAAATTGTGAAACTTGTATAGAATTATATTAATTTGAGAATTGTGTCAAACAATTTCCGAAAGAAAGACTGTTGTATAAATTGTGACTAGGAGAGTGTGTGGTTCTTTTTGAGGATTTTTACTTGGGTGGGGGGGTGGGGATGAAGAGGGATCTCTAAACATGCTGTTTATTACCTACAAGTTTAGGTGAATACAGGTATGGTTTGAAGCAATCAGAAATCAGGCTTAGGCAATCCTTTTTCGATCCATAAGGGGTACATATTTGCTTTGATGCATTGGCGGGGGGGTTATTGCTTGTTTCATAGCCTTGTAATAGTTGTTTCTATTGTTACATTTGTTATTTACTTATTCATGTGTTAAATCATGCTTTGGGTTTTATTCACTTATTGATGCTGTATTCTTTTTCTGTTGACAGTATTGCGCTATGGGGCTTGGTTGGGTTGGATTGGACTTCCGTGGCTTGCTTCCCCCTCTTTTTGAAGAGTACATATCTGATTGGTTCTTTGTGATTCTGGAAAGTTAAAATTGATCGGTAAGCTAGTTTGTTATGCATTTCATTTTCTGATTACTTTTGCAGGGCAGTCCTAAATCTGTTTTCGAAGAATATGAATGCAGCTGTTGAGAATTTCCAGGTATATATTTTGGACCAATGATACAACTCTGGTATTTGCACAGTCAGCATGATTGGAACACTTTTATCTGAAGTTATCTTTTGAAATAAGCAGCCTATCTTTCTTCACTAAGAATTGGTAATATGTAAACTTTACTTGATTCCAGTTGGTGCTCGATTCTCATCGCTGGGTTCCATTACCAGCAGTTGGCTTTCCTACCAGCAGTTTGAGTGAAGACAGTCATGAAGATGTTACTCCCCCCTCAAGTCTAATGGAGCACCCACCTCTGGCTGTCTTTGTTAATGGTACGTTACAGGCTCAGTTCACTACTTAAGTAAGCACCTTTGCAAAGTTTCCCTTTTGTTCATTGCCTGAAATTGTTAATACACCAAGAAAAAGACTAGTATCAAAAGGATTTCTATGCCGGTATGAAGGATATCTAGGGGTTTTGAATTCAAAATTGCACTTAGGTTCCTGCTGGAGTTCTCCGATAAAGTAATGTTGTTATGGATGCATTTATGTCATAGAAATGCTTTAAAGTCTGCGATTCTGCCTGTAATCTCATACCAAGCAAAGGAAAGTTTCTTTTGGAATCCTGCGAGTTCATTCTTTGGATTTTTTTCAATGAATAAACAAAGAACAAAGGATCATACAGATAGACTCACTTTTCTGTAACTTGTGTGGAGTTCACTCTGTTTCATCTTGTTGAAAGTTGATCTTTAAGCCATTTTTTGGAAAAGAAAAATGATTGCTATCCTTATCAAAAAAAGAAATATGGTTGCTAGAATTTTTGAGTTCTGATTATCTCGTAATTGAGAACTCTACTATAGAACTGAAAATTGTTTATCTAAGCCTCTAAGTTGGGTGAATGTATGTTCATTGATTGCTACCACCTACAGGTGTGTAAAACCCGAGGCTTTGATATAGGATGAAAAATTGAGCTTTATTTATCACAGAAACATTTGCAAGGCATATAGTATGAATTGTTATCTTGATCAATGTACTGTTGAGCTGATACTGTCATGACTAATGGTTTAGCACCATCCTGCATCAAGTAGGTGTCAGGTACCAATCCCACTGTAGGCTTTTTCCTCTTTTACCTTCCATACTATTTATGGGTCCATCGACACCAATAAAAAACGAACAAAAGAAAGTTTGGCCTCTGTAATTTGATATCTCTAAGACAATTGCTTCAACAACTACTAAGAATTATTGACCTTTGCACTGATCAAACCACCTCTGGCTTTATATTGCTCAAAAAAGGTTCAAGAAAATCGACGGCTTGATGATTCAACTAATTGCTAAATATAGTCTTTTTGCTAATCCAGTTGTTTTTGCATCCTCCTTACATAACTTGCAGGTGTCTCTGCGGCAATGAATGAATTACGACCTTGCGCTCCCTTAAGTTTAAAACATGTCCTTGCACAAGAACTGGCAAAAGGATTGCAGGCTGTTTCTGATGCTTTACTGAGATATAACACTACTCGCATGCTTAGAGAAAACGAGTCTTTGCTTTTCCTATCTCTATGTCGAGCATTTATTGAGGTAGCATCGTTTGAACTTGTTTGACCTTCATGATCAATTGATTTGTGCACCAGTTGACTCAGACATACAAATTGTGTACCTTTCCAGGTTGCTTTCCCACACTGTGTTACTTGTTTTGGTCGTTGTTATCTGGGTGGAGCTGCTCTTATAGCCGATGCCAAAACTCTATTCGACGGAATTAGCCGATTATTGGCAACCTCTTCCTCCAGAGAACTTCCAAAACCAGTTCGTAGTTCAGAGGCCAAGAGTATATCAGAAAATGGTGACGTACCTAACAAAGAAAATGGGGAAATTCCTAGTACTGAACAAACTGAGAGTACCAACACAGAAGAGGAACCCAATAATGTCCCCTCTGAAAACGAGGAGAAGCCTGGTAATGTGTCATCATGAGGTGAAGAGCAATGGATTTAGAAAGCCAGTTGATTTATACTCCTGTATACTGCATTTTCTGATGAATTACTCAAGGGGCTCAGAAAGATACTTGTTTTTCCTGCTTCAAATCCAGGGAGTAACCTTTTCAACCAATGAGATATAGTGGTGGTGGCTGATTCATTATGGTCAGATGGGTATATAATGAACAGTCACCTTCGTATTCCTTTTGAAGGAGGAATACTGCGTAGATGGAGTTCGACTTGTAACATCTATGACAAAAGTCTCCCTGTTCCACCTCACGTATTCATAGAATTAATTGATATACGATATGAAAGAAGATTTTTGTACATACGGTGATGCTTTAGGGATCTCTTAAGGCACCAAGTTGTATGAGCTCTCATAATTGTTTAATTTTGCGAACGGAATGGGACTTGCATTGCTTCCTCTGGAAATAAGTGTGTTTCATATGCTGTTGCAAATTTGAAGATATCTTTTTCACTAGTTGCAGATGGATTGCGGCACAAAGTCTTGCTTCTATCAATACAATTAAAACAGATATGTCTCTATGGCCATACATGACATGCTGTATTTTTTGGGGCCCTCGAGAACAATTTTTTCAAAGAATGTCAACTTTAAAACATATACTATAATACTCGAGAAGAAAAAACAATGTATGAATACTAGCTTTATTATCCGCAACATTTGTGATCTACTATCAATTCAATGATTTTGAGTAGGGTTTTACAAATATATTACTTCAGTGATAGCTCACATATACAAAGGGGGATATTACCCAGTACTGGACTAAGCAAATCTAATGATACTTATTAATTGTATCCACAATAAAGAATCAGAATGTCAAAATCGTCTCCTATTCCAGTAGCGTTTGGGAGTGTCTTTAGCATGGTTTAGGCAAGTCCACCATTACAATCCTTCTTTTGGCTAGCTTTTGCTCTGCCGACCTTTCCTCGAATTTCCTCTTGCCTCTGATTTCTTGTTGTTGCAGTGGGTATTGTAGGACAGATGTTTCTTTCCCTTTTCATTTCATTTGTTTCTGTTGGCTACTACTAGTCTGATTTATTTCATCACCATTGTCCAACTGTTGCTTTCCACATTCGTCTAACCTCACTGTTGTTTTCACCTTCTTGTGTTGAGTGTTAGTTGTCTCCTTGAAACTCACTAACATTGTATATTTTTACTCAGTTAATCATTAACATCTTCCTACAACTACGTAGTTTAAGTCTCATTAGATCGCGACCTCTATTATTTCAATGACTTTTCACATACATAAAAAAGGGGATATTACCCACTAGTAGACTAACTAAATAAATCTAATGATATACTACTCCCCTCTGTTCAAAAAAGAATGACTTATTTTGACTCGGCACCTGTTTTAAGATCTTATGGTGCTAAACTAAAGTTATGTCAGAATTAAGGCAGGCTCATTTGCATAACATATGTGACCATGCCAATTTATTTATATTGATTACTAGAGAAATCGCGATCATATAAAAATTCAATTGCTATATTATATTCGAAGCTATACACCTAAAAATGATAGTGAAGTGAGTAAAAGTTTAGCACATATTTCAACACTTAGCTAATGATCTTTGTAGAATTATAATCAACAATTCAATGTATATAAGTAAGATATTCACATTCATATATATGGAATAGATATTTAATATTAAAGTTACAATCTCAATCACTCTTTATATTTGAAAACATGAAATCAAATCCTCCACATTGTTGAGGTTACACTTTCGCTTTGACACCTCGGAGAACTAAATTCCATGCAATTCCTTTTACCATGTATAGGAGAATCCTGGATCGTGGAAGAAAGAGCAAATATGACGATGTCAACATCCAAAAATGATGATAAATTTTCAAAATATTCTTTTTCATATCTCTCTCAAGTTCATTGAGCTTGTAGATGACAATAGTTCAAAAATTTAGGACAGTCAAAAATAAATGAAAGATGAAAAAAACATGTGACTAACTCTATCGAGCGTAAAAATTAACTTATGATTGAAAAAATTCTCACAAACTAAATTGCCCCAATTCTTGTAAGCATACTACTTAAATAGTTATTACCACTTGCCATTTCATTTAAATGTAGCAAGCCTTAATTAAATTATTGGCACAAAATTTAAAGTTGTTAACCGTCTTTTTAATGTTAAATTGACTAATTAGATACATTTTCTGCGGCATCTTTTGAAACATTAATAACTAAATCAAAGCAATTTGTATACAAACATCAAACTAATATGTAGTCAAAGAAAATGCATGACATTTCTAATTGGAAAGAAAAATGTCTAACATACAATATGATGCACTCTTAAACATTTTAAAGGATCTTGGGAGAAAGACCTGTAATCCCAAGTAAATGTGAACTTACTAATAACAGAACTAAAGAATTCACATAGAATAAACTATTTTAAAATAAAATGGACACACTCTCCAAATAAATATTTTCTATATGCACATAATATATTTTTTGACAATATACACACAATATACATTATGTGTAAGAGATTTACACTCATTTCAATTTGTATTGTAACTTAATAATCCATGTAATATACTTGAAGTCCAAAGTATATACATGGCAATGAGATATCCATTATGATTATGTACATACAAGTATAAATACCCCCTTTTCTTGTAACGAAGTGTAGAGAAAAAGAAGAAGAAAAAAAGAGAGGATAATAAATACCACACTTTCTTCTCTTTTATATTTTCCTCCTTAGTTTTAATATAGGGAAAATGCTCAAATATGCCATCGGCGAATTTTGAGAAAAGATTTATTTATGTCATTCGTTAAAAGTTTGACTCATTTATACCATTGTTGTTAAAGAAAAGACTCATCCATGCCATTATTTTAACAATGATTTTGCAAAATCAATTTTTACATGTGACCTATTTTAATTTGACCACGTCATTATTTTATTTTTAAAAAAGCCAAATTCTAAACGAAATTGAAAAAAAAAAGGACCCAAATAAAGATCCACCTGAATGAGTTACAGGATTTATAATTTGTTACCAGACGAGAGCTTACAAGAAATTAAGTATTATTATGGTTTCGAAATATTCAACCTAAGCAGTGGTGATGAAAATTGGGAACAAGTTGACTCTGATCTGTGAAAAAATATAAATGATCATACCATTCGATGTTGATTTTTTCAAGCGAGTATTTTGTTTCAATGGAGGTAAAAGAGGGGGAAATAGTGACATGGCCGAATTAAAATAGTTATGTGTAAAAGTTAGTTTTGCAAAGTTATACTTAAAAAATAATGACATAGATGAGCTTTTTCTTTAATAACAATGACATAGATGAGTCAAACTTTTAACAAATGGCATAAATGAGTCTTTTCTCAAAGTTCGATGACATATTTAAGCCTTTTTTCCTTTAATATATTCTCATCATTTCATAACACGTTATCAGCATGAAGTTCCAACCTCCTACAAATAAATTAAGCTTCTAACTCAGTATGTATACAATCTTCTTCTACCTATTCTTATATTTATAATATATAAATTATATTAATGCTACCATACTTTATTTCTTGAACAACTTATGATACTACTTAAATTTTCATTTAAGCATGCTATTATTATAACTATTTTTATATACCTTGCAATAGGTCTATTGTTTAATATACATATATTCTAATACTCAATTTATTTTTAATTGATTGAAGATTAATTATATAACATATTAATTAGTAAACATATCTTCTTAAATAATATTATTAAAAAAATCTATTTATAATTTTTAAATTAATATATTTTAATTAAATTAATCATAAAAACTAAAAGTACAAAATTTTGATGAGTATCAAAAAATGCATGTTTGACAAAAATGTTAATATTATTAATGTTAGTAATATTAAAGATAAAAAAAAATGTAACGCTATAACTTTACCCGACAATGAATTTTACTTTAGTTTAAAAATTAGAATGCTAATGAAAAAAATAAATTAGACTAAATAAAAAATAAATAATATAAAAAATTACATAGAACCACGTGAAGAAATAAAAATTGAGAATGAAAATTGAATAAAATATAAATAATAAAACAATATTCAGAAAATATTAGAATTAGAATTAGAATAATTAAAAAAAAAACGAAAGGATTTTTTTTTCTACATGATGTATGTAATTAAATCTATTCCTTATCCTTTCTTGAGAATTGAAAACTGTAATTACATCCCTTTAAT
>DF358745.1:31799-55420 GCA_000787875.1 Solanum virginianum
AGACCAGAAAGAAAAGTACATCTCATACACTGAATTTGTTAACAAAGAGCTTATTCTGTTTTCAATGGCTGACCTTCAAAGGTCTATTCCTTCAATGCTTGATGGTTTAAAACCGGGTCAAAGGAAGATTCTATTCTGTGCATTTAAGAGGAATTTTGTTAAGGAAGCAAAAGTTTCCCAATTTTCTGGTTATGTCTCTGAGCACTCAGCTTATCATCATGGTGAGCAGAGTCTTAGCAGCACCATCATTGGTATGGCACAGGACTATGTTGGCAGTAATAATGTAAATCTTTTGCAACCAAATGGTCAATTTGGCACTCGAAACATGGTGAGAAACACAATTTCATTATTTGTATCTTACTTTTTATATCACACAATTCCTTTTCTTTTCACATACTCATCTACCACACAACCTTCGATTGCAGGGAGGCAAAGATCATGCAAGCTCTAGGTACATTTACACTCGGCTTTCACCAATTGCAAGATTTCTGTTTCCCAAGGATGATGATACCGTTCTTGATTACTTGAATGAAGATGGGCAATCTATTGAACCTACTTGGTAAGTATAATGTACCAGTCAATTGTAATATATCTTGATATCTAGTGAAGAAAAATCAAACGATTGCAAATAGCTGAGCGGTTGATCCTCTTTTCTCTTAGGTATGTACCAATCATTCCAATGGTACTTGTGAATGGAAGTGAAGGTATAGGAACAGGTTGGAGTTCATACGTTCCAAATTATAATCCAAGGGACCTTGTTGCTAATGTAAGGCGTTTACTGAACGATGAGCTAATGGAGCCAATGGATCCATGGTATAAAGGTTTCAAAGGGAAAATTGAGAAAACCGCAACAAAAGAAACTGGAGCTACCTACACAGTCTCTGGTATTATAGAGGAGGTCAATGAAACGACTCTCAGGATTTCTGAGTTGCCAGTTCGGAGGTGGACAGAGGATTATAAACAGTTTTTGGAATCCATGACAGTGTCAAGTGACAAGGCGAAGGATTCTTTCATAAAGGTATGTCCATTGAGTTCATCACTGATTTAATTATTTTTCATTTGGAAAGTATTTCAAGGTAGACAATCAATAAGGAGCTGCTTCTTGCAGGAAGTCAGAGCATATGGTGATGAGAACTCTGTATGTTTTGAAGTGATCTTGTCTGAGGAGAATCTGCTACTGGCCCAGCAAGAGGGTTTGATGAAAAAGTTTAAGCTGACTACTACAATAAGTACCAGCAACATGCACCTTTTCGACTCTAGGGGAAAAATCAAGAAATATGACACCCCAGAAGAGAGTATGAAATTCCCACGAAATTACATTAGATTTTTTAAAAATAGATGTTGCTGTTTACTGTTTAAACTCTTTTTGTTGCAGTTCTTGAGGAGTTCTACCATGTACGACTTGAGTATTATGAGAAAAGAAAGGCAAGTCTATTGAAAAACTGAACTGAAATACATTTCTTCCTCCTGAATGCTGGTCATTGACTATATACTCAACTTATGCAGAAAGCTCTATTGGAGATCCTTGAATTGGAGTTGCTGAGAATCGAGAACAAGGTGAAATTCATCCTTGGAGTTGTGAAAGGCGAAATCATTGTGAACAACAGGAAGAGAGCTGATCTCTTGCTTGAATTGAAGAACAAAGGTTTTACTCCTTTCCCCAAGAAAAAGTCCGTTGAAGCTGTTGTTGCAGACACAAATGATGATGCAGAAGATAGCGAAGAGAGTCCAGAGGAGTCAAATAGAGGAGTTAGGGCAAGTGATTATGACTACTTGCTCTCGATGGCAATAGGAACATTGACTCTTGAGAAGGTTCAAGAGCTGTGTGCTGATAGGGATAAACTGAATGCTGAAGTTGAAGATATGAGAAATGCAACTCCAAAGGTTTTGTGGATGAAAGATCTTGATATCCTTCACAAACAGCTTGATGTATGCCACTGAAAATTCCTTCTTTACAACTTTTCAGTGTGCTTTTCCTTACTCGTCTTAATAAACACTTTCGTGTATAACGTGTATACTTCAGGAACAAGATAAAATTGATATCGAGACTGAGGAAGCTAGGGAAAAGATGAAGAAGAAGGTGATGAATGCAGCTGGTTTGAAAGCCAAGCCTAAACCCCGAAAAACTAATAAGAAGACTGCTGTAGTGGAGTCTATTGCTGAACCCATGGATGTGTCGGTTGGTTCTATGACGGAAACAGGTCTGTATCTAATTCTCATGGCTTTTACTTTACTCTTAATGGATTATTGATGTACTGAATTCGGCTTTTCTTGTGTTATCTTTTTTTCTAGCCAATGTTACTGACGTTGTGAAGCCAAAAGGTAGAGGAGGAGGTTCAAAGAAAGCTCCTGCAAAGGTGTGGATTCAATTTGATTATCGTCCGAAATTTCTGTTTCAACAAGGATATTTTTTTCTTTATCATCATAGTCATCTGCGGGTCCATTAACTTTCAATACCTATCATCAGCAGGCAAAACCTGTTTCTGTAGAGGATGAAGAAGAAGATGAAGTGCTAGCATTGAAAGAGAGACTTGCAGCTTACAACCTCAACTCTTCTCCAGATCGCTTAGAAGGTAAGTGAAAGGTGCTGTAATATATTATGTGAGATAAGACTATTTTCATGGTTATATTTTGTCTTTAGAACTTATGACCACTTCCTTGCAGTTACAGAGACTGAAGCGCCAAAAGCTCAAAAGAAAGCACCTGCTAAAAGGGCTGCTGCACAAAAGAAGACACTGCCATCTACTCCAGATGTTTCTGATGGTGATGATGAGATTGAAATTAGCGATGACGATTTTGAGGCAGAAGTAGCTGTGGGAGGGAAAAAGAAAGGAGGGAGGAAACCAGCAGCTGCAAAAGCAGCAGCAGCACCTAAACCCCCAATGAAGAGAGCACCAGCTAATAAGCAATCAGCAAATGTTGTTGGTCAGAGACTCATAACTCAAGTTCTGAAGCCCGCAGAGGATGCTCGTGTCTCACCAGATCGAAAAGTGAGGAAAATGAGGGCATCTCCATTTAACAAGAAAAGTGGAGCTGTTCTGGGAAAGAACACCAGTGGTAGTAGTACTTCACATGAGAGTGAAGAAGTAAGTCCTCCTATTTCTTCCTTGGGCAGTCTAGAGGAGGAAGTCAGTGAAGTTATTGTGGCTCCAAAAGCTAGACCACAGAGGGCAAATCGAGGGAAGAAGACGACATATGTTATCAGTGATTCTGATACTGAAGAGGATGATATTGTACTTTCTGATGATACTGACTTTGATGGAGATGACGATTAGAGAGGCTGTCACTCATTTCAGAAACTTGAAGTGGTCCTGTAAAATCTTTTTAGTTAGTTACTGATATGTGTTGATTTCTAGGCCTTCAAACCAATGAGCTTGTTGGTTTCTTACTTGACGCTGCTAACAAAACAAAAATGCCTTTCAGGCACTAGTTAATTTCTATGTCTTATTGTTTCTTTTCATTTTTGAATCTCATATTATTGCCATGCTCTTTTGTTTTACCGTCTTACTAATTAATCCATTTGTATCTTTACGTATGTATTGTATTGACGTGACTTCTCCAAAAATTAGCAATTTTGAAATAACCAAAAGGGAAAGGGTTTCAAGTATATGCTTCGTTTGATTTTGGAGTCAAACTAATGCTATGTCACCTATAATATTACATAAAATAAATTTTTTTGTTGACTAGGAAATTCCAATATGCAAAAAAAAAATCTAAAACACAATTATTTTTGTTTTGATCCATTTTGCACCTGTTTTCACTTTTCTCTAAGAATTAAACAATTTTTCTTCACATTTTTCATTTGAATTTATTTCTCTATTATCCCTATGGCAGAAAAGATAGGGATAGTAAGTAATTCTTCAATTCCCTATTATTTAGTTTTTCTTCGGTTTTATCCTATTTTCTGTTCTGGATATTTGATGGTAGTTCTTGATTTTGCGAATGTTGACGTTCAAAAGGATTGTTTATATGGGAAATTGACGCAATAGGAATCAATGATCTGCATATTAGAATCAGAAATTTCCAATAATCTCAAATATAATGGCTCTTTGGTCACTTTTAAAGCTATTGTGAGTTACAAAAATTGCTTCTCCAACTTTATCTTTCTATTGAACTTAGATTAGTTAACATTAATGAAGGAGTACTATCAAAACACAGCAATTGACCATCAATTTCCAAGCTTTGGAATGCTGAGCATCAATGGCAGAAACCATGGAGAAGGAGAAGTGTTCATGAGAAAAGGATTGAAGAAATGTGAAGAAAAATTTTCTACACCCACAAATAATTCTTAGTGAAAAGAGAGGTGGAAGATGCACCAAAACAAAAATAATTGTGTTTTAGATTTTTTTGCGGAATTTCCAAGTCAGCAAAAAAAATATTTTATGTAATATTTTAGGTGACATAGCATCTGTTAGTTTTGAGGGGTAAAAATGAGCCAAAGGTATTTTTGACCCCAAAATCAAACGGAAGATATATTTGAACTATAGTTGAAAGATATTTTTGACCCTTCTCTCGAACCAAAAAGTTGTCTTTCATACTCGCTATAGAAAAATATTTGATCCAGAGTATACCATTCATTCCTCTGCAATTATATTCTGAGCAGCAACACAGGCACAGGAAAAAACACATTTGGATAATCAAGCACTGAATCTCTACTTTCCTGGTTTTCACATCTTGTGCATAACTGGAGTTCATCTGCAACATAAAGACATAAGCTGCTCTCTGTACAGATTCTGGTTAGCAGAATACAAGGAATACTAGACTAAAGAACACCTACAAGTTAATACACTTGAAGTGTTTCAAACCTTGCAAATACTGCTCAAGGGGAAAAAAAAAAACGATTGTCCTAAACAAGATGCTACTAATTAATCACAAACTGAGGTTCCTTCTAGTAGCTTCCATTTTCAACAACAGATCTTTGATGTTATTTTCCATTCTCATTTTCATATTGAAGTAGTCCTGATAAGCTCTTTCTAAAGACTGCAGCTCTTGCAACTTCTGTTTCCGCATATCCTCAGCTTCAGCCAATCGCAACTTTGTGATTCGAGTCACGTATTCTTCTTCAATTCTATCACTCTTAGTTGCACCAATGCGTTTCAGAGCATCAGCCTCTCTCCTAGCCTCATCCGCTCGTGCTTGGAACATTTTAGCTTCTGCCTGCTTGATTCTAACAATGCTCTCTAGTTCATCAAATACTGGTCCCTTTTCCATACTAGGCTGAAAACTCGACTTCATCACTTGCTTTTCATTCCGTAGGCTATCAAAACTTGAGGGCAAACCTGTAGGCTTTTCCACTTGAGGAGCCTTCTCCGAACCAACTGATTTCAGCCACATCGCTCCTTGGCTGGGCCGAGCAATACCATTGTTCCCTTCATGGTTCTTTGTTGACAACTCTTTTCCTTGAATAATTGGAACATTGTCAGATTTGACTGAATCGGGCTCTGCATGCACAGTTAAAATGAAGTGAACATCCATGTCAAATTGAGCATTAACATAGGACTTGGAACTGACAGAACCCGACAGACACAAGGATGTCCATGGTTAGGAGAGGAAACAAGTGAGAACCATTACAGTAATATTTCAGCATTTTTCAACGCAAGAAATGAGAATATCTTAAATTTCTATTCCTTCATAAGTAATATGACAACCCATAATCCATCAGACTCATACAACAGCCAGTGTAAAAGGAATTTTGTCACGTCATTAGAGAAACAGATTTAGCATCAGCAGTCAGTGTGATAGGGAGGTCACATGAGTAGAGAAGTAAATATAGTCCACTTATGAGTGTTGGGAAAAGTATAACTAGTCCAAAATCCAGATAAAGAAGTAGACTTTTGGTACATTTATCATAACTACGATGAATTTTCTATATATGAGAACTTGACCTCACCAGAACAGTTGAATTCATAGGATTCACAAAGCCAACCTCGACCAATTGGGACAGTTTGATTGATTGACACAGGAAAAATGATATAAAAGGCAAAAGTTCTAATTAAATGGAATGGAGAAGAGCAAATAGCCTTAGTATACAATTTAACCAACAATAAGAATAATAAAGTTAAACAAACAACTGAGGATTCATTTACGATTACTGATGTAAAATGGACAGCTGCTATTTGGTTTGACTGTATGGAAAACGTTGCAGGAGATGCCTCTCATATTTGAACAGACAAATAAGTTAACAGTTACTCAAATCTATAGAAGCTGTTTACAAGGACAGAATTTGTGGAAAGTTGTCAAACAGTTTGAGTTGAAATGTCTGGAAATGTTAACTGTCACCTAAAACAGATGGTGAGTACACATCTTTTATAAATTATTATACCCTAAATAAAAGTTCACAGATGAAAAACATTCAGATAAGGTCATTATGCACCTGAAGCTAATCCATTCTACTCTTCGTTCTTTTGATAAGCCATTTTACTTCTTTTTCCAAAACAAGTGAAGCCAACTCATTTTACTTCCAAATTGACATAAACATACATACCATCATGGTATTCCATATAATCAGATTCTATAATATTAGGATTAAAGTTGTACGTAAAACAGAAGTTTCAACTTACATTGAACACAAGTTCGTAAGTTGAAACTAACACATACCATGGCCTAACTAATAACCTCATTTGAATTTTGCAATCTCTAACGAGGAATACGTAAAGATGGAGCTCATTACATGGGTTTGGTTCAATCTCCCTCTTTTTTCCCTCTTCTGCGGTGCCGGGGACTTTATGGGTTTGGGGCAAGGAGGATGGTCAAGTAGGATAAGACTGGAGATGATTAAGGGAGGAAGTAGGTGGAGTAAAAGTACGAAAGAAAAAGAGGGGGCTTAGAGGGCTCAGTAGGCAGTCTGACACAATCATATTCTTCTTTTAATATATTTTCTCCATTCTTCTCTTTCGACCCATTGATTGTTCGTCCATCACACTACTAGAGTGGATTTTTGAACTTGAAGCATTCAGAAAATTATGGTAATACCTTCTGCCAAGTACAATAAATGCACAAAAATAGCATCTCACAACTCCATATGAATTGCAACTTTCATACTAAAGCTCATTACAACCACCAGCATCAATACCAACAGAGCATGCAGAATTTCTGACAAATAGGACAGTAAAGAAGCGACCATGCACTGGTCACAACTATGTGGTTCCCATGCATATCAATGTCAAGAGCTCCAAACAAAAATTGGCAAGTTTACACAATTTACATCTTATCATGGGAAGATATATAGTACTTGAAAACATAAAATAAGCTTTAAGACTTCAGAAACAAAGTTACCAGCAGAGAATCAATCATGAACTCAATATTAACAACAAAACATAAGAAAAGGATCATTTGTTCAGTAAAGAAGGATTAAGGATTATCAACAAGACCTGATCGACTGTCGAACTCACCTGTCAGGAAGAAATGCATAATTTGACTTTGAACTTCTTGAAGGTCAGCCTTAATTGCCAATTTTGACAGCAAATAATTAGCAATTTCATGCAAGCGTTTCCCTCTGATGTCCTCGCTGGCACAAAAAATTCTTTTCACATATTCAAGCTCCCTGGAAAATGCTTCTACCGTCCATTCCTTTGCAAAGTTTTGGAAAACCTCTTTTACAAAGCCAAACATTTCAGATGGATGGTTACAGGCAACACAATGGAATTGCATCTCTACACTACCCTTTGCACCAGAAGCACTACGTCCAGTCCTGATGTAAGATTCACGTAGCCCACAATCAGCGTGACACCAATGCAGACATACATCACATCCAACCCAGCTACACGTATTAGATGCCATGTCAAACTTGGAACACACAAGACACATGCAAGCACTGCAGAAACCATTCTTCTGTGAACATACTTTGCACTCGCATTCATCCACAGGCAATGAAGATCGACAAGTGAGATTCCTACATCTTAAATTCAGAAATATGTCTGCTAAATCAGATGTAGAAACATCACAACTTGGCCGAAGAAATTCTTGGAGACCAGTTGTCAGAGCCACCAACAACTCTAGTTGACTCCTGTGGGATTTCAATAGTGTATCCAAAGTGATGTCAGACCTCTTCTGCAGTGCCTTTTGCAGAGCACTAAGCTGCCAGTGTTTACCAGGATTTGTGATGATTTCACAGACTGCCTCCTTCACACAAAGCAAATGTTGCCCAGAGATCTCATTAAACCTCCTGGCAGTCACATGTATTGGTTCAGAAACCATGGTTGTGATCACTGATTCGATGAAGTCAGGTCCAACAGCCAATTGGAGCTCTTTGCCATCAGAACAACCGAACCTATAAAAGCTACTCTCTTTTGCTCTAGTTAATTGTTTCTTATCTTTATTGTATTCTGATCCAGTTTCATGAGACCCAATGCTCTGTGTAGGAGATCTAGCTCCATTCGGATGACGAGATGCTTTACCAGTACTTAGTTGCCTGTCCAGCCCAGCAGGTAATCTAGGGCCTCCCTCTGCAGCCCTGAGATGTTTTGCTGCAGCTTGACCACTAGAAATTCCCTGAGATGCTTGAGACTGCGGATGCAGACCAGTTCCATTTGATAACACGTCTTGAAAATTTGGGATGTCATTATTCTTCTGCTCATTTGAAGCGAGGGCTTGCCAATCGACACCTTGAAAGAGGGGGCGACTTTTAACAGATTGCTCATAATCAACTGAATTATGTGTCAATGAGCAGCTAGGATTATGAGTGAAGTGTTGTGATCCAGAAAAGGACATAGACATGGTAAAACCATCAGAATTTGTGCGAAATGAGCTGGCAAAGGATTGGAAACTCCTTCCTTGACTAGGAGAACCAGGAGGTTGGGCTTCATTCGATGCACCAATAGGCAATAGGACATTTGGCAAGCTAAGAGAGAGCTCAAGTGGTTCCAGACCAAACTTTTCATCTTTTGTCATTCCATTACCATATTTGTCTGCTTTCTCAGGCTTTTTGACAGGACCAGACAAGAACAACTCAAGGCCCCTCGTACTTGGTCCTTCCATATCAGAGTTTCCACAAGGCACAATGCCTCTTGGCTCATTATCCATCCTCAAAGCATCTGCAGGAGGGACAGTCATATTATCAGGCGAAACAGCGAGACTTTTTCCCTTGTCCTTGACACTTTGTGATACATCTTCATGTGCAAAAGAAGAAACAGAGCCTGGTGGTCCACCTTCCCCAACAAGCTCCCTATTTAATTCACAGATCTCAATGCAATTTACCTTAGATTTAGCATCTCTGCTCTTCTCTTCCCCTTGTTCCCTTTTTTTAGGTGGTAGCTTCTCAGCATCTACATTCTTTTCTTCTTCCCTAAAACCACTGCTTTTCATAGTAGACTCATTCTTTTCACCAACATGATTTATCATAGTGTCAGTTCCATTTCCCATTCCATTGTGCCCTATTGAAGTGCCATGATCAGACAAACCATCACCATCCTTGAAAATGCCTTGGACATTATCCGACTGCTCAGCAGTAACACTTACTTTACGGAGCTCAACCTGCTGTTCGTACAAAGAATTAACCCCATCGTCTCGTCTCTTACTATCAACTTGACGCTCCCTATCATGCTCCATCTGCGAGCGGTTCACCTCACCAGAAGTTTCATCTTCAGCAGCAGGCTCAGTTGCAGAAGATGGAAGATCAGGCTCCAGTTCCCCCTCTTCCATTTCACTGCTATGTCCACCATTCTCCATTGGCAAGCTTTCACTTTTCTTAACTTCAACACTCCTTGATTGCTCACTACCAGAGTCCTTTGACCAAGCAGGTGATTTTGCATCTAGCCATCCTGGGGGTGACTTCACCTTCTCAATATCTTCTGATTCTATTCTGCTTCCTCTTGCTGAATCCCCACCACTCCTCGTACCTTCATCGCTATCTTTCACACTCCCAAACCTGCGCCATGATGACACACTCCCCTCTCGCCTGGACCTATGTCTTACCTACTAGTGATGTGTTTTAAAATCATATTGGCCTATGCCCAAAAGAGACAATATCACTAGCGAGTTGCGCCGTTACAGAACATGTGTGTTTTCATTTGAATTTTTTATGGTAATTATGTATGTTGTTGTTTTTAACAACTAACGAAGAGCACCATATCCACCCCGTGGAGAAGAGCTTAGAACCCCTTTATCATTACTATGACTGTATCGATTGTAACTCTTCCGCCTATCGTAGTTGTCCACATCATAATCTGATCGCTTCTTTATTGGTCTCAGGCTCTCACGGTCATCCTCAAGCCGATCATATCTAGACGAAGAAGAAGATAATCCCTTTCTCCCACTCTCAGCCTTGTAATAAAAGCTGCGGTTGGAAGATGATCGATGCAAACTCGGATCCTCCTCCCTTCTTGCCCAATCTTTCAACACACCTTTCTCCCCGCATGCTTCAAGATCATCACTAGACCTCAACCTCTTCATTGTGAGCGTACAAAACCAGCTTCCTACAAGTCAAAAGGTTTCATACAACTTTAATCAAAACCAGATTCATCTCTTCTAAATGCATCAGACCAAACAGACAAAAACCCTTCAAACCCTGATTTTCCAAAGGTACAAAAGCAACAGTAACAAAAGGAATAAATCTTCAGTAAAAATCAGAAACTCAAGCTTAAACAACCCCAACCAAAAAACTTTCACCTGAAGGAAAAATAACTCATTATTCGCATCATCAAACACAGATCTACAAGAGAACTATACTAATTCACCAAACAAAAAACGTTACAAACAAAGAAAATCTAAAGCACAAAAAACCCACAAACTATAAAAACCCGATCTTTTTCAATTCAAATCCCAAGAACCCAAATTGGGGGTTTTTCAAGATTACAACTTTATGCATCAACAGAGCTCAGATTCAAAAACCCATTTGAGAAGATGTTCATATTACCACAACAGTCCACCGGAGTAGCTCTGAAATGTCGGCCGGCGAAGATTTTCCGATGAGAAAATTGAACCCTTTTCTTCAAAGATTTAGGCCATTTCCGGGATTCTTTTTTTTCTTCTACACCTAGAGAGAGAAATTGATATTAGTCAACGGAGTTTTAACTGGTCGCTTAGTTGGGTAGGTCTATGTATGCTTTCTTTGGTGGTGGGGGCTGTGAATTGTTAAAAGAGAGAGAGAGGCTTGAATACGCAAATTGCGTGGAATGCATCGGTCAAGGGGATAATTTGGAAAATATCAAAGTTTGTACAATACATCCTTGTATTTTTGAGGTACTTGTCACTTTAGTACCTATATAATGTTGTTTGTCTAGAAATCATACTCTTCTTTTATCGTTGTTTTGAACGACTAATGGAGTTAGAGATTATTGTTTTTACTGAGTAATGGAGTTAAATATTATTGTTTTCAACAACTAATGAAGTTAGAGGCAATTAAGATGTTCCGAGTTCGTTAGATTTTTATGTAGTTATGACTTACACATGTAATTAAAACAATGAAAAGTGACACGTCTTCAAAGATTTCTTCTGATTAATTAAAAAGATATCTTTAACATTTATTAAAGCTTAGTTAAGATGATTAATAATTTCTGATTATAATTCTTATGAACATGTAACAACTCATCTTGAAATGAGAAGTTTCACATCAGTAAAACACAAAAAAGATGTTAGGTATATAAGTAAATATGTTTTACCTACTAGTGACGCATTTTAAAATCGTGCGGGCCTTGGCCAAAGTGGACAATATCACCAGCGGTTTGGACCGTTACAGATGGTATCAGAGGCACTCATGTGTCAACTTTGTCGATGTAAGGCTAGAGTTCAACTGAGTTTGAGCAAATTCCGGTGAGGCAGGGCAAACCTCAGTGTCGAGTCTAGGCGAATCCCATATGGTAGGCGAGGACATTGAGTTCATAGAGGGGATATATGTAACAACCTATCTTGTGATGAGAAATCCCACATTGGCAAAACATAAGAGAGATGTTAGGTATATAAGTAAATCTGTCTTACCTACTAGTGATGTGTTTTAAAATCATATTGGCCTATGCCCAAAAGAGACAATATCACTAGCGAGTTGCGCCGTTACAGAACATGTGTGTTTTCATTTGAATTTTTTATGGTAATTATGTATGTTGTTGTTTTTAACAACTAACGAAGTTAGAGATACTTAAAGTTTCTCAAGTTCATAATTTTTTTGTGTGCGCTTATGACTTGTACGTATAGTTGGAACAATGAGAAGCAACACAAAACAAATATTTCGTTTGATCTATTGAAAGATATCAGTTTAATGTTTATTGAAGCTTAGTTGAGATGATTAGTAATTTCTGATTGAAAATAATGTAATAAGTAATTCTTATAAACATGTGTATTTTCTTCGTAGGAAACAACGTACATGCAATAGATAGTTATAATAGTCTCACTTAAGCATTATATCCACGAATTTGCTTGTCTATAATCATTTTTTTTGGGTTGTTTTTAACGATTAACGAAGTTAAAGGCAATTAAGATATTCAAAGTTCGTTGGAACTTTTTTACGGTTATGATTTACACATATAACTAGAACAATAAAAAATTACACAACACAAAGATTTCTTTTGATTCATTAAAAAGATATTAGTTTTACGTTTATTGAAACTTAGTTGGACAATTAATAATTTATAATCGAAAATACAATAATAAGTAATTCTTGTGAGCGTGTGTATTTCCTTCTAAGAAAACAGCGTAAATGCAATAAATAGTAATAATAGTCTCCCTTAAACAATATATCTACTAGTTTGTTTGTCTATAATCATCATCTTCTTCTTTTTAACGACTAACGAAGTTAAGTACCAATATTTTTTTAATAAATTTATTAGTTTTTTTTTTAGTTATGATTTGCACGTATAATTAGCATAGTGACACGACATAAAAGATTAATTATTAATTAAGGATATTGCTTTAACATTTACTGAAACTTAATTGAGATGATTAATAATTTCTATTCGAAAACATTATAATAATTCTTATGAACATGTATGTTTTCTTTTGGAATAATAACTAAATGTAATAGATAAGTTAATCTTATCTTAAGTAATGTACCTATACTGTTTTACTTGTCTAGAATCATCTTCTTCTTTTGTTGTTCTTATAACGACTAACGAAGCTAGGAACAATTAAAATATTTTGAGTTTATTAAAAAATTTTCTGATTGTAATTAGCATATATAGGATTTGTGTTGAGTCCTTTTTTGTTTGTCTTGATAATAGATGAGTTGACACGGTCTATTCAGGAGGAGATTTCATGGTATATGCTATTTGCGGATTACATTGTACTGATTGATGAGACTTGGGCTAAAGTTAATGATAGATCGGAAGTTTGGAGACATGCTTTGGAATCCAAAGGGTTCCAACTGAGCAGAACCAAAACAGAATATTTTGAGTGCAAATTCAATGTTGGGAGGGATGAAGCATACATTAATGTGAGGCTTGCCACTCAAACTATTCTCAAGAGAAAACTTTAAATATCTTGGGTCTATCATCTAGAGTAGTGGTGATATCGATGATGATGTCACACATCGTATTTGGGCAATATAGACGAAATTGAGGTTCGCCTCTAGAGTACTGTGTGATAAGAAGATACCACCTAAACTTAAAGATAAGTTTTACAGAATGGTGGTTAGACCGTCTTTACTGTTTGGGGTAGAGTGTTGGTCGATCAAAAAATCACATGTTCAGAAGATGCAGGTCATCACGGAGATGAGGATGTTGAGATGGATGTGTGGACATACCAGGAATGATAAGATTAGGGATGAGACCATTCGGGAGAAGTTAGAGGTGGCCCATGTGGCTTACAAGATGAGGGAAACGAGACTGCAATGGTTTGAACATGTGTAGAGAAGAAGTACTGATGCTCCCGTTAGGAGGTATGAGATGTTGAATTTAAGGATTACACGGAAGAGTAGAGGTAGATCAAAGAAGTATTGGAGAAAGGTGATCAGACAAGATATGACAAAACTTGATCTCACTGAGAACACGACATTAGATAGAAAAGAGTGGAGACTGCGAATTAGAGTAGCGGACTAATAGGCTAGTAGGGTTACTTTAATGTCTAGCCTTGGGGTATTATAGGGTAGTAGAATTAGTTATCTCGTTATATCCTGTGTTGTCATTACCCGTCTTATATATGTTAATTTTATCGTATTTACATATTATCATGTGCTTTTTGTTATTAGTCGTTCTCCCTTGTTTTATATTTTTCTTTTCCCCTTTTTTTCATACCTAGTTTATTCTGCTTATGGATTATTGAGACGAGGTCCCAGGAATCAACTTCTCTACCTCAATAAGGTAGTGGTAGGGTCCGTGTATATTTTACCCTTCTCACACCCTACTTGTGGGATTCCACTAGGTATATTGTTGTTGTTATATAGTTAAAACAATGAGAAATAATACGACACAAGATTTCATGATATAATTTTAATATTTACCAACTTTTAGTAGAGATGACTAATAATTTCTCCTTTTAAAATAATATACAATAACTTCTATAAACACATGTGTTTTCTCCTAAGAAAAATTACTTAAAACACAATAGACAGTAATAACAATAATCTTACTTAAGCAATATGTTTATACTATTTCACTTGTCTAGAATAATCTTCTTCTCTTTGTAGTTGTTTTAATAACGACTAATGAAAATAGGAACAATTTAAAAAAAAATCAAACTCGTTACATTTTTCTTTTGTAATAGATAACACCTCAAGCAAACTATTTCTTCTATTTTTCCTTTAAATATTGTGAATATTACCTAGTACCATATAAAATTGTCATAAAAAAGATACTACTAGTCTATAAAAAGAAAAAAAAAATCTTTAAAAAGTATTGATAAAAAGGAATGATAACTGTCTCTTTCTAAAAAAATGACTAAATTAACAAAGGTATATTCAAATTTATCAACAGTGGAAATATAAGTATGGTACTTTTCAAATAAATTAAAAGTACATGGTTCTAAATTTAATAAGATGAGGGACTAAAACTGTAAAATATATAAGTTGAGTGCTATAAATAAAATATAGGCCCGGAATAATTGAAATTAGAATGGTGCATTGCGCGTTCGGCGCATTTTAAAATAAGGAAGTATAGTCAACTATGTTTGAAAGTTGAAGTACGCCACTCTTAACTTTCCACCTCACCACTTCAATCTAAAACTTTGAATTAGACCAATGTCTTTTTTATAATTGGTCCATTTCAAATTAATTAAATTTTTTAAAAAATTTTGATGTTTAAATAGTTGAATTGTTCAAAATTCAAGATGATTAATTTGTCCTTTCAGTTATTAAAATTTTATATTTTTTAGAAAATAAATTACACTATATATTTATGGTTTCACAAACGAAAAGTATGATTTAAATTTTGTCTTTAAATGTTTTTCTTAATATGTGTGCATTACCTTATAAATTCAATTAAAATGGAATGACGGAAGTATTTTTTATTTTATTTCATTTCACTTTACCTTTTTTGTTTAATATTAATATTTAATCTGTAAGTAGTTTTTCGATTAAATTGATCAAAAAAACTGTCATGTTCTTTTACTAGGATTGTAGTTTTTTTTAAAAATTAATTTATAATTATATCAAAAAAACTATCAAATCATATCAGGTTATTATTTTATATGTGCAACAAATAATTTTCATATTAAGTTTAAAATTATTGAGCGATAATCTTTTTGTCTTTGGGTTATGAAAATGACTAAAAGCCAACAGATAATTAATACTCGATGATTTAATTTCAAAATTTATTATGTTGTTCCTATTGAAAACGTTTTGCACATAGAATTGGTTGAAATTTGAAAAAAGAACTATTGAAGACAAGATGAAATATGATTGTAAGAAGTTAAAATTGGTTTTAGATGTGTATTTTAGTTTTAAAAAATATTAAAGTCTTATACAAAACCAGTCTAAATCATTTTTTTTTTGAAACTTTTTATACCCTTGAGTTTGAAATGTGTAGCTTATAGTTATAGTTATAACTTTTATATATATATTAGTTATGCATTTTTTAAAATATTGTCAATCAAATATTGTATTAATTTTATATATTAATACCTTATTTATGATTTACCTATTAAATATCATATAAGTTATACGAAAACTAATATTTCCTCTGTCTCGTAACACTCTTTTTTTTTTGATCCGTCCCAAAAAGAATATCACCTTATTATAATTGAAAATAATTTATTTTTAAAATTTTATTTTTACCGTTAATAAAATTATTCTCAATCACATAAATATTTAAAAATAATTTTAAATTTTAATTTTTTTTAAATATCATTCCAAATTAAAGGGTACCATATGAAATAGTACGGAAGGAGTACAAGAATAACTTTTGTAAACATGTAGGCTCCACTTTTTTTTATTTTTAAAAAAAAGAAAAATTAGTCCAACTTGATGGGTGGTCCAATCAGAGGACATGCTCTTTTTGACTTTTCATTTTTTTGTTTTTTTTTTTTGAAATCCTTGCAACTTATTTTAAACCATTCAAACCCAGATTTCCAGCAGACCCTTCAAGGGCTAGACTTTTTGAGGAAAATTGGCTACTTATGTTTAATGGGAAGTTGTTTAACTAGCAATAAAAGAACTTAATTTTGTTTACTCACCCAACAAAATTACAGAACTTTTGAGTATTTTCAGCTCAGTAATTGCAAATGCTTGTCCTTATGAAAAATAATTTTCGATAAACACTCTAACTAAAAAAATTGTCTTTTCAGAACAGGTCTGATAAACTTCAATATTTGAACATCAAGTGCAATATTTCAGTTTTATTCAACTGATATACATGACTTCTAGTCTAGTTGACAATTTTCACCACACAAAATCCTCCCTCCAGTTCTCTAATCTAAAGAGTTGCAGCCGATACCTGAAGTGGCCTATCCTATAAATAATAAAGGGCAGCTCGAAGTCCAAGAAGCTAAGTAAACAACTTTACTGTTGCTCCAAGAATCCCCTTCAAACTTCACTGTGGCCTATTCTGTAAATCACCAATGAATTTTACTACTATTACTACAAGCTGAAAAAAGTTTACTACTAACCAAGGGAAATTGCAATATCTGAAAAACATGTATCCTGAGCAAACATTTGAAATCAGAATGAATGACGAAATAATTAGCAAGTTGTTATCTTACTAATAACATTACATAATCAAAACATTAAATTTCTTCCCTATTGCCTTGGTTAGAATTCTTTTTCAAACACAAGGTCAATGAAAAAGCTCCTAGAGTACCAGTGGTCTGTTGCTGGAGTATAATGGTGTGAAGTAGTTTCTCAAATTTGGATCAACAATCTCTCCAAATCCAGTTAGTCATACTTGTGCGTCTTACGCCTGAAGAGCGTATAAAAGAGTGACAATAACCATTGCCAAATGACAATGAGCCAGTTTCTTGACTTTGGTTTAGGCTCTGGTCTTGGTCCAAACAGTCCTTTATAAAGTTCCTTTTGCTTTTTATAGACAGCCTTCTCGTGTTCAGCAATCAAATGCAATTCCTTAATAATGGCTTTATCTTGTGGGGCAAGCTTACGTGCTTTAAGGAAGTCCTCACGAGCTGCGTCAGTCTGACCAAGTACAGACCTAGCCTTTCCACGTCTAAACAATGCTTTTACATTGTTTTCTTCTTCGGCTAGAACCTAATCATCATCAGCAAATCAAGCTCAAATTTACTAACTTCAACACTAGTAACTTTTTCCTCCAAATAATGATTTTAAGAACACCGGAAGAAGCTAAAGCAAATAAATTTCACGATTCAGTCACCCAACTGCTGGCATGGATGCACTTAGTCCTGGAAGAAATTAGACGACTGTATTCTCAACGGTTACAAAAATGCCAGAACAAATAATTAGGTCATAGCAAACTAACACGGCAAGATCTTAGAAGAATTATACACTTGTAGACATCTCTTCTATTAGGGAAAGTAAGGCCATGCAGATTCCTTTTTGCCGAGTCTCCATGAGGTAACAAAAAGATAGTAAGCCACAGAAAGAAAACAAACTAGGACAAAACTAATCTACAGAAACAGGAGGCAGCAATAGGTATCTAAACTGTGAAGTGTATGCTTACAATGCTACATTGTGCAATGGCTTCATCATATCGCTGGACCTTCAGCAGGCAGGCTGCCATGTTCAGATGGCAGGGATTCTTTACTGCTAGAGCCATGTCCCGGAACTTACCAAACAGCTGAAACATGAAGTCATCTCCCATATATGCAATGGCCTAAGGGACACAAAATAGAATACATGTACTATGAGGATACAGGAAACTCATATGGGCACAGGAAAATATAAACTAATCAACTAAGCAGTGGTGAGACCATTTCATACTGTTGCATAGCCTCCTCAAGTTTATCTTCCTTAAATAAAGCATTTCCATCCATCTTTCTTCTATCTGCTGCCCCAATCCTCTCCTCTACTGTCATGTCACCTCGTGCTTTCCCCTACATATATTGCACAGAAAATTATGATTACCAGCACCTTTAGTAAGTACAAACCAAAAAAACAAATAACTCACTTCTCCTGTCTCATCGAAGCCAATCAACTCAACTTCATACAAAACATCAGCTGAAGGTGGAACATTAGGGAAAGAGAAGCTCCCTTCTTTTCCATAGGCTAGTTCCCAGCCAACATGAAATAAAGCACGCTCACCAGCTTTCATGCTGTTAACGCCAATAGCTAGGCCAGTCATTTCCTTTTTCTCTGCAAGAAAACAACATGACAATACATCTTAGTTTGTATAATAAGAGCCCGTTTGGTTACCTAATTGTAAATAGCTAATAAGTATTAAGCACTTAAACTGATTTTATAGATTAGCAGCTATGTGTTTGGATAGAAATGCTGAAACTAATCATAAACAGTTGATGTGTTTGAACAAAGATATTGATAAGGTTTTTTTTAGGTAAAATAACTAAAATGCTACCTAAAATGCCCTTGATTAAATTCATAAGTATCCTTGCAAGGAACATGAGAATGACAGAAATGGAAAGTTGAGGAAACTAGGAATTTGTTTTGGGAAAGGTATTTTGAGAATTAGAAAACATATCAATGAAAAATAGTAACGAACCTAGGTCAAACAAATACTCATAGAAGCTCTCCTGGAACTTGATTAGGGTTCCTAGCTAACATGTGCCGAATGCTATCTTCCATGGCAAAGCAAGGTCGTGGACGACCATGGAAAGATCAGGCATCGACGAATAAACACAATAAGGTTTCCATGATCTTTGTGAAGAATGATAAAATGGTATCTAATCTAGTGAAGAAGTTGCACAAGGTGAATCTAATGAAAGTGAAAGGCAAGGAGAAGCAAAGGTACAGTGTTCCAGCTACATCTTCTCCTGCCTGTCCCATGGCGGATCTGAGCTCTACGGCCTTCACACCTGTTATGGTGATGGTTGAACCTGGAGCAATCCCAAGTCCGGTGGTAACATCCGGTTCTTCAACACGATCTAAGGGAGTGGTTGAATCTGAAGATGACTTGGGTGCTAAATCTAGAAAGGATGTAGAAGAGAAAAGGGACACTTCATCTATCTCCATTGACTGAGGGAAAGCAACAACCCAGCAAACCCTGTGGGCAACGCACAAGTGAGAAAAGAAACTCAAGACAAATGGTCAGGCTTTCCTCCCAAAAGCGAATAGCAACTAATGGTATGCCCTTATCTTTTTTCCCTCCAGTGGTTGTAAATAGTAAGTTAGCAGTTCAATTGGAGAAAGATGAGATCGAGGAACAGCAGAAGGGATGGAGAAATGCACTAATATTTTATACTAAGGGGAATACTTCAAATTACAATTATATGAGAAACTTCATAGCTAGAACCTCGAATTATGCTTGATCTATATTTTCATGATGAGGGCTTTTCTTGTTGTGAAATTCAAATCTAGTCAGGACAGGGATGAGGTTCTATACTCAGGTCCATACACAATGAATAGCTTGCCCCTGATTCTGAGAATGTGGACTCCTCATTTTAATTTCCAGAAGGAATATCCCAGAACAATTCCTCTATGGATTAGATTTCCTAACCCTCCTCTGTATTGTTGGGGACCAATTACTTTGAGCAAAAATTGCTAGTCGTTTGGTGGAGCCTATGTTGCTGATGAATACACTAAGAAACAGACTAGGATTTCTTATTCTTCAGTTCTTATTGATATGGATGTCACTCAGGAGCTTCCATTATTGAACCCTCGAGCAAACTATTCTCCCAGAAGGTAGAATTATCATTGGAAAACTTTGTTTTGTAGAAAATGTATTATGGGCATGTTTGTAGAGGAGACACTGGGAGGGGCAATGCTCACCCTCCTAGAACTGATCAGGTAACTTAGAAGCAAGCAGTACAGGATAAAGTTGCTCAGAGGGGTAAGAAAGTGATACAACAATGGCAAAGCAAGTGCCCTGATCCAGCTGGTCAAGCAGAAACAATAAAGCTACCTCCACCTAGGGTGGATACAATCAGTGACAACATGTATGATATCTATACAGACTGCTAAAGCACCTATGAGAAGCAGCTTGTTTGATCTTTTCTTAAGCTTTCTGAAGTGTATGGCACAAAACCTAAACAGGCACTGGCTAGCAGTTCATCACCATCAAGTGGGAGATTGGGGCGTATGTCTTACTCAGAGTTGATCCGAAAAAGCCCAGTATAAGCTCAGAATACAAGTGCGATGCAAACTTTAAACAGGTTTATACCACTGACTAGGGAGAAGAGAGGCGCACTTAGAATTGGAAGGCCTCCTAAGGGAGGAAGTCCAACTGTTGCTTCATGAAATTGGCTTATCTGGACTGTGAGGGGGCTGAATAGGCCCCCTAAACAAGGGGAAATGGCGAATCAGTCCACGAACACAAAATTTGTTCCGCTGGCCTGTTGGAAACAAAAGTCAAATAGAATAAATTTATTTCTAGCTTGAATAAAGTTGCAAAAGGATGAAACTATGCTGACAACTATCCATATGTAGCAAATGGTAGAATTTGGGTATTTTGGAAACCGATTGATGTCTTTGTCACTATCCTGGAGATCCACAGTGAGTACATTCATTGCTATATACTGACAAACAGGCGAACTTTCAAAGTGCAATCACAGTGGTCTATGGAAGTACATGATGTGTGGGGAAGCAAACACAATAGACAGGTTTGTCCAAGAACTGTGAGTGATTCATGGTGTATCCGTGGTGATATCATATTTAGAAGTGATGATGTGTGGGGAAGCAAACACAATAGACAGGTTTGTCCAAGAACTGTGAGTGATTCATGGTGTATCCGTGGTGATATCAAGACTCCTCTACCGCCTGAGGAAAGAATTGGAGACAACCTGTTGCACATATTGAGACCAGAGACTTCAGCAGCTTATAGACTCTCTTGCTCAAACTGACATGAATCAACTGGAAGATTTATTACATAGACAAATAGACTTGTTTGGGATAAGATTGATAGCGCTTTTGTAATGACAAATGGATCGTAGAATGTGGAAATATTATTTCAACTTTCCTTTCTGATCACTCACCAATATACATGGAAGTAACCGTTAGTACTGGCCAGAAAAGAAAACCTTTTAGATTCTTGAATGTACTTACTGATGATGTCCATTTTATGCATATTTTAATTCAATGTTGGATCCAGAACACTCAGGGTAGCTATATGTTCCAAGTTTGGAACAAATTGAAACTATGAAAGGAACCCCTAAAGCAGCTGAAACATGATGGTAGGGAAGTGTGGACAGCAGAGTGGAGGAACCTAGAAGAAAACTTAAAAGGACATAATGCATGCTACTAATAAATTACTGGAAAGGGAAAGAGAAACTCAAATAGAAATGACTAAATGGATGACTATTCAGCAAAGAATTTTGAGACAAATCCAAATAATATAGGATATCAGTGGAGATGGAAACAATAAATATTTTTTCAACTGTATGAAGGCAAGGGCTAGCTCCAATACTATAGCTATGCTTAAGGATGACAATGGTAATACCTTGCAGAAGCAGACTGACATAGAGAAGGAGATTGCTAAAATTCTATCGAGGTTTGATGGGTGCAGTTGCTGAGACTCTTCCTAGTGTTGATATGACCATCATGAGACAAAAGGCAAGATCACTCAGCAACAACAAAGGGAAATGTGTCTGCCAGTCGCTAGAGATGAAGTGAAAATGCCTATTTGCAATTGATGACAATAAAGCACCAGGTATAGATGGTTTTAATGGGTACTTCTTTAAGAAGACATGAAATATCATCACGGAAGATTTGTTCAAGGCAGTCCAAGAATTTTTCCACGATACAGTAGTCACTCTTGTTCCTTGAAACTGGGGATTATTCATTTCTACAAGAGACTTTTGACCAATAGCATGTTGTTCTACCATATACAGGGTTATTTATAAGATCATTCTGCTAGGATTCAAGGAGGTTTAGATGGGATAATTGGTCAGAATCAGCCAGCTTTCATCCCAGGCAGATTCACCTCTCATCTCTGATAATATCATCCTGAGTCATGAATTGGTTAAGGGATACACCACAAAATATCTCTCCTCCAGATGCATGATTAAAGTGGATGTACAAAAAGCAGGTGACTCAATTGAATGGATCTTTATAGATGAATACTATAGGAGATTGATTCCTCTAGTATGATGGTTTAGTGGATTATGACGGGTATAATGTTAGAACCCATACTTTTGTACACTGGACCTATTACGGAGAATGGGGACTTAGGTGTCAACTTTGGAAATATAGGAGAAAAGAGACAATATTGTAAAGATAATTATGTGTATAAGCTCACATGTGTACACATATACATATTCAAGATTATAAAAATTTGGACAAGTGTTTCTTTTAAAAACTAAGTCTTGAACAAGAATTAATTAAGGGGGGATTTTGTCAAAAATTTATTGAGCCATGTGTGTGGCAAGTGGGACCAAGAGGTCCCAAAGCATATCCTATATATCTATATACATGTTATATCATAACAAGACCAAGAAGAAACTTCTTACAGTTAGAAAATTGGAGAAACTTGAAGACCACTGAAAACCCCTTCTTGGGTGAACAGTGACTTAACCAAAATTGTGCCTTTTCGATCTTTCAATTATTTTGACGCTTCAAGGCTAGTATATCAAGTCCCCTGAGCATCATGAAAGCATTGGTTTGTCAGGAAAACGCCTAGAAATTCGAAATTTCGCGATTGGAACTTCTTGAAGGGTTATTAAGGTATGTTGAATTTTTCTACAGGTTGAGCTAGAATTAAAGTTGTATAAGTGATTATGGATGTTATATTGCAAGAAAACCTTGAAGGAATTGTTTGTTTGGATTAGTTGTGGAATTTTCAAGAAATTCGAAATTGGAGGGAAGTTGGTATATGAAATTAAATTGTCTTAAAACCTTGTAATTGTGTTTGTTTGGTATAAAAATGGTTTTTGAGAGTTTTTTATAGCCTTTAAGGACATTTATTGGACTGCTAGATTATTGTTGTTGTTGTTGTTGATGAAATGGGGCCAAGAGGGAGCCCCGGGATAGCCTAATTTAAGGGGAGATGCTGGCAAAATTTTTGTAAAATTTGGAGAAAGTTTAGTAATTAAAGTCTGTAAAAGAATTTAATTAATAATATGCATTATTGTGATAATTGTAAACGTGGAGCGTCCGGAGGCATGAGTTGAACTAACTTAACATGGAAATGGACTTAGTGGAGTAAGTAAGGTATGTAAAGCACTTCATTTGACGGCATGACTTCGTT
>DF358745.1:79261-93281 GCA_000787875.1 Solanum virginianum
GGAACCCAATCTGACTTAACTTTTATTTAGTATTACTTATTTTATTTGTTCTTTTTTAATATTTTAGTACTTAATTAAATTATATTTTTTCTTTATTATAACTATATAAAACATATCAAAGAAAAAAAGTATTTTAAAAATATTTTGACAAGATCTCGAAATCTCTCAAGTCAATTTGAGTTACATATCAACCAAATTTTAAATGGATTGAGATAATAAATGAATGAGTTATTAACCCGTCCAAACTTCAACGAGTTAGACGGATATAAATCGCGAGAGAGCTACGAAGCAAAACATGGAGGAAAGGTCTCTCGAATTGTTCCAAATATAATGGTTAGTATTTTGCCCAAATCTGTATATGGGCAATATCTTGTTTAAGGAAAGTCTTTTTCGCACAGCCTCAAGCCTTCTATATTTTGTTTTCAGATTATTGTTTTTTCTTATGGCATATATAACTTAAATTAAATTATTTATACAGCTAAAAATTGTGGTGGGATTAAAGAAATTCATTATCCTCAATTAAAGGTTAATTTTGGTTTCAAATTCTAAGCAGGGAGAAAGAAGTTCTTAGTATGTAACATTTTTAGTAGTGGCGAAGACAAAAATTTCAGCAAGAAAGATAAATTATAAAAACATAAAAACATAAAAATTACAAGGTGAAAAATGGGGTAGGCCGGGTGATGAAGGGCAAGACTAACCTTATATATAATGTAATTTTCAAGTAGAAGGAGTAATTTAGATGAACTCCTTTGTTACAACTAGATGCGCCCCCTAGCTTTTACCTTTTCTAAGATCTAAACGATATAAATCAAAATTAGTTGATCTAATGAATTCTGAACACCAAATGATTTTAAAAAAAACTAAGTTATTTATTTCAACGTTAATGGTACTATTGGTCAAGAACATAGTTTAAGAAATAAAGTATGGAGAGTAGAAAATTGACAATTAGCCAAGGTATGTAGTGAGTAGTGACCTAAGGTTACCCAAGAATGATGTATAACTCTTTTCCTAAAAAAAATTTATGAAAATATACTGAGGAAGGGAAGGAGATGTGTGATCTAATTGATCCCAATTCTAATACTTGGAAAATCCACACTTTGAACTCAAAAAGGCCTTGTGACGTGTCATTAATAATATCGTAAAACTAATTTCTTGCTCAAGTGTTTCAGATTTAGACTACCATTTGGCACTATACTAAATAGATGAACCACAATCTATTCCATTTTCTGGTCATAAACTCAAGGAATAAATAAATTTAAATAATTTACGAATTTCATTGAAATTAGCAAAAAATGAATGAAGATTAGAAGTCCAATTGTTAAAAGTGTGAGACAGAAAGAATGCACACTTTTATTTACTTAAGTATGTCTTTCGTACGTTTCTTCAGTTCTGACATGGTATCATTTTCATGATCAAAGTAGTGAAAATCCATTTTGATAATGAGTGTGGTGACATTTGAAACTATGACATTTGTTTGCTCTAATATTATGTTAAATAGTGTGATCATCTTATTTAAATATTTCATTTAATAGAAAGCATATTTTTATTTACTTAATTATATCTTTAACCACAATTTTATTTTGCAAAGCTTGCGAAAGGCCCAAATTTGAACTACTAATATCTTTATGTTTGAAACAAACATAAAATATTGAGAAGGTATATGAAACAAATAAAATATGCATTACAAAATTGATTCTCTTCCTAAAATTACCAAATTTGTAACTTATTCCAATTTTTGGACAGGATTTACCGACACATAGCATACATAATTAATTAGCTACTGATTTAACAGCATAGTAGTTGAATTAATTATTGAATAGGTTAACGGGTTGCATAATTTATATCAAGATTAACTAGTGATGTGATCTACTTGATAAGCATATAGGTTAAATAAATAAAGATTAATTGGAAGTTACGGTTGAAAAATAATTTTAATAAAGAAGCTTTAATTTTGTGAGAGAAATGGTTAGAGCTATGATATTCTTGTGCACAGGCAGGTATAATCCAATCGATTCCTTTTCCTCGTTCCTTGTCTTAATGTGCATGAAATAAAATAAAAATTGATATAACAGTATAACAAGCTTAACAGCTCAATTGATTCCTTCTACTTTTTCTTGTCTTTTTTTAGCATAATGAAAATTAAAAAAACAAATGTACTAACTCACCCAAAATGATTCCTTTTTATGACCTTTTTTCATATGTTTGTCTTCTTTATAGAATATAAATGTACTTTATTACGTCTCTAGCTTCTTGATTTGACATTTTCAGGGAAAATGGAATATACCCGGTATAGTTTCTAATAAATGATTTCTTTTACTTTGAAGTTCGAACTACACCAGGTATGGACTTCTATTCTTTATTATTAACCCTCACTTTTATCTAATTTTAAACTTGAAATGAAGCAAAGCCTAAGAAAATAGAAAAAAAAATTAAATTTTATAGTCTTAAACTAATGATATTTGAATACACTAAAATATATATATTTTTTATGATCTTAAATATGTTAGGTAGAAAATGTCAAAAATAAAAAAAAATCATTTCTTTTGAACAGAATAAAAAACAAATTAATATTGAAACTTCCACAAGAGCTAACAAGATTATCTAAGCATGCTTATTAAGTTTTATATAAAGTGAGTCAAGGGGCGAAACTACAACCGAGCATGATTGGTTAGTCGAACACCCTTCATTAAAAAATTATATCGTATATATAAATAAAATATTTAATATTATTTTAATATATTTTTAAATGAACATTTTAATAACAACAAGGGTCCATAGTCCAGTGATATGTGTGATGGTTGAAGGTGCTGCAGTTCAAGCCTTGCTTGCTGGCACTTTTTCAATACAATTTTTTGTCATTCTTCTTTAAGAAAAGAAAGCAAATAAGGCAATATCTTTGTGTTTCTAGTTTTATGCTTCTCATTATACTTCATTCAATAAATATTAACTTACTAGTTAAGAATAAATTATTAACTTACTAATTAAGAATCACATCTTTTCACTTAAGTTATTTAAATACAACAACAACAACAACAACATACCCACAACAACATACCCAGTAAAATCCCACAAGTGGGGTCTGGAGAGGGTAGGATGTACGCAGACCTTACCACTACCTAAGTAGAGAGGCTGTTTCCTGGGAACCCTCATCTCAAAACCCATCCGCAGAACGGCCTAGATATGATCAAAAAGTAAATATCTAAAAAGTAATGCTTTGAGAAAATTTATTTTTATTTTTTATATTTTCATTTCATATTAGCTGAATTATTAAGATATGATGCACCTTTAAAAATTATATTTAAGAATAAAATTAAAGATTATTTATTATTATTATTTTTTTAATCATTCCTAAATATTTTTTGAGAAAAAATCTTATTAAAAGGAAGGATAAATACGAAAAATAAAAATAATTCAACAATTCACTTAATATGAATTAAAGGAAGTATAGTTTAACTAGTAGCTAAATTATTTTTGTTGACTTTTCTATATTAGTTTTGATTTGCCATTGATAGTTTTATAGTATTAAGTTTTCATGTGATTTAGATAAGAGATATGTAATCTATTTTTAAATTTGGTTGCACTCACTCATCAGTAAAACGATAATAGCTTGTGCATTCACCAGCTAAAGAAAATTTTTTACTCCTTTAAAATTTGATCACCATTAGCTAAATTTTTGGCTCCGCCACTGAGTGAATCACAGAAATATTGACTCTCTCACACAAGCAATCATCTATTATATCGAGACACATAAAAATAAGTTCAGGTTAGATATTTGAAGGTGTTTAGATCAAGATAGGTATGCTATTGAATTAAGAGATAAGACACACACTAATATAAGGTGAGAAAACTATAACGGTAGCACTTTTTTATACTACATGTGTCAAAGGACCAATTAGTCAAAAGAAGAATGAATTTCTACTTCTTCATTGTAGAGAATCATAAAGTTATATTAAACTTAATTTTATTGAAATATCATTACTGGAATATAGGTTTTTGGCAACATAAATGAAACCGTTGCAATAGCCAGTCAAACTGTCACCATAGATCCATGACAACGCATTTCAGTGCGTCACTCCAGATCGCGTAGCAATAGCTCTATGGAAATGGTTTGTGTGACGGTTTGCGAAATCGTTGCCATAGTAGGAGCTATATAAATGGTTTTTTAGTCTCTCTAATACAACATTTATTTTGTTAATCAAAACGGTTTTTAACCCGTTGCCAGGGGCGAATTTATGCTATTTTTTTGGGTCACGAAAACTCGTGATCATCCAACTAAATTCGATATATTACTTGTATGATTCTAAAAGAAAATATTAAATATTAGCTAAAGAAGCCCATTCCCAAAATGACAAGTTGGTTCATTGGTCTAAAGGCTCCTGTTTGACATAAAGATTTGGGGTTCAAGCCCCACCACAACAATGTTTTGGCTATTTCTTTTTAATAAAGCCACAAAGCAAAGTTTTCTCAAAAAAAAAAGAAAAAGAAAAGAAAAACAGAAATTTAAAAGGGGTCAATTAGAAACCCCACTCACTTTCCTAATTTCCTTACCCTCTTTACTTCCAAAATTCAAATATTTTTTCTTCTCATTTTTTAACACTACTTTTTCTTCTCACTTTCCAATAATTTTTTCTCTTCTCACTTTCCAACAATATTTTTCTTCCTTCTTCGTATTTTTTTAATTATTTATCATAAGAAATCATCATTATCAAGGTCACGTAAAATAAATTTTTTTTTTAGTTTATGATTATATTCTTATGGGTATGTTATTGTAATGTTGTTGTTGATTATATTCTTATGGATATGTAATTGTTTTTGATTTTTTCTTATATGGACATCTTTTTTAGTTTATGATTATATTCTTATAATCTTATTGGTATATTGATATCACAAGAAATTATCATTATTGTTGATTTATATTTTTAGCAAACAAAATAAAAAATTGCAAATTATATGATTTTTAATTTTAGAGTTTATATAAAAAATAATTTCTTGCCATTACTTAAAAGTTATAATAATTAATAGGAACTCATCAATAGCTAATAAATTGGTTACCTCAAACTTACACATTTTGAGAATGAATTTAGTAAGATTTTATTTTTTAATTTCAAATTTAAAGGATGTGTTTTTTAATTTTATTATTAATTTTAAAGTGAAAAGGGTATGATTCCTCTTCTTTATTATAAATTTGTGTTTCTCGAAAGTGGTGTGAGTCCTCTTTTTTTTTTTTAATTATGAATTTATCATTTCTTATTTTCAAATGCGAAAAAGGTGTGATTCATCTATTTTATATGAAATTGCAAGTGTATCATTTCTTATTTTATAATGTGAAAGTGGTAGATTCCCTTATTTTTTTGAATGTAGAAGGGATGTTTTGTAAAAAATATGACTTCTCTATTTTATTTGAATTTGCTATTTTACAAAGGCGTGATTTTGCTATTTTTGATTGTGAAAGATGTATGATTCTCTTATTTGATCTAAAATTTGCAAAATTGAATTTGTGACTAACTTGGATAGTAATTTGAATTTGTAGGAATATTTATTCTTGAATATCAAAATGGATAAATTCTTGATTAAACAACCACGTTCTAGTAGCGGACCATCTAGTAGTTCACATGTAGCTCAGGAAGTGCAAAGAGAGATAGTTTCATCGGAAGTGCAAAGAGAGATAGCTTCACCTTCTTTAAATGTTGATTGTATTTTGGGGATTGGATCTCTTAAACGAGATCCCAAAAAAAGGAAGCCCATTTTGGAATATGATTCTAATATTCGAGATGTTGTGAGGAGACATTATATTTTGATGGGGCCTTATCAATCGGAACTTCGTGTATATCCTAAAATAATATTTGAGACAAAAGATCGTCAATTTAATCCTTAATAGTTTAAACCTCTAAATTCGGCTTGGTTGGAATATAGATAAAAGATGATGCTATATTTTGCTTGTGTTGTTATTTGTTCAAGAGTGAATTTGAAAGTCGTGGCAATGCGAAAAAATCATTTACACAAGATGGTTTTAGAAGTTGGAACCATGGTCCGGAAAGAATCCGATTGCATATTGGTGAGGTAAATAGTATTCATAACAAATGTTTGAATAGAATGCTTGATTTTGCAAATCAACGTCAATCGATTCAATCTTCTCTTCACAAGCAAAGTGAGAAAACAAAAAATGATTATCAAATTCACTTAAATGCCTCAATTGATATGGTAAGGTTTCTCCTAAGAAACGTATTTCCATTTCGTGGTCATGATGAGAGTAAAGATTCCGATTACAAAGGTCTTTTTCTTGAACTTTTAAAATTTCATGGAGCTAGGATGTGGAAAAGGTAATATTACAACATGCTTCAAAAAATGAGATGATGATTTGTTCGACAATTCAAAAAGAAATTGTGGATGATTGTGCTAAAGAAACAATTAAAGCTATCATCAAAGACTTGAATGGTGATTATTTTGGAATATTAGTTGATGATCGAAAGACATCTCACACAAAGAACAAATGACACTAGTCTTACAATATGTCAACAAAAATGGAGAGTTGATAAAAAAATTTTTGGGTATTGTTCATGTGAGTGATACATCCGCAAAATTATTGCAAAGAGTAATTTATTCTTTACTTTCGAAGCATTCACTCTGTCTATCAAAACTCCATGGGCAAGGTTATGATGAAGCTAGTAATATGCAAGGAGAAAAAAATGACCTAAAGTCCTTGATTTTACAAGATGCTCCATCCCCATATTGTCTTCATTGTTTTACCTATCAGTTGCAATTAACACTTTTGGCTCTTTCTAGAAAGCACCCAGATGTGACATTTTTTTCTATGTTGTTACTAGTGTATTGAATATTATTGGAACATCTTTTAACACAGGGAGCTACTTCGACAACATCAAATTGAGAAGTTGGAAGAATTATTTAAATCTGGAGAAATTTTTACTGGACAAGGATTGAATCAAGAATGTGACCTCCAACAACACGGTGATACTCATTGGGGATCCCATTTCAAGGCCTTGGAAAATTTTATGATTATATTTTTTTCAATTGCTAATGTGCTTAAAGATATAAAAGAAGATTCTCCACTTGATCTTGATAAACTTGCAGCAGGAAACCTTTTGGATAAAATTCAAGAATTTGAATTTATCTTTATGTTGCATTTGATATTCAAGATATTGCTTCTTACAAATGAATTGAACAAAGCTTTACAAAAGAGAGATCAAAGTTGATGTTTTGATTCCCAACATGACTGAAGACTATCCAAGGTCGAAGCGTAAGAGGTCCGAAGTTTCTTATTTACATCACTTTCGTGTAGAAGTGTTTTATGCAATTATTAATTTATAACTTCAGGAGCTCAATAACCGTTTTGATGTTGTGACTAGTGACTTGCTTCTTGGTATGGCTAGTTTGAATCCGGTTGATTCATTTGCTAATTTTGACAAGAGCTGAATAATGAAGTTAGCCGAATATTACAAAAGTGATTTTGATGATAACCAACTTCGAGATCTCAGTTATCAATACGATAGCTTCATTGTCTATGATCAAGAGTGTTATAGCAAGTTTCTTAACTTGAAAGAGATTTAGGATCTTGCTATGATGATGGCAAAAATAAAATTGGATCAAACTTCGTCTCTTGTTTTTTTTACTTGTAAAAATGACGTTGATTTTGCCTATTGCTACTGCAAGTGTGGAAAGAGCATTTTCCTCAATGAAGCTCATAAAAAATGATCTACGTAATAGCATTGGTGAAGAATTCTTGAATGGTTGTTGAGTTTGTAAAATAGAGCTCGCAACTGTAAGTAATGATGCTATTATAGATCATTTTCAAAATATGAAGTCTCGCTGAGTACAATTGTAAACTGATGATATTTTTGTGACAATGTAAATTATTTTATTTTGCTCGTCAAGTTGTCATAATTATAAAATTTTACATCTTATTTTTATAGTAATGGTGCACCCATGTTCTTGAAATCCTAAATTCGCCTCTGCCCATTGTCATAGACCTTTTGCAACAATTATTTACTTCTGTCGTAACACTTATAGAAATGTCTTGCAATCCTATTGCAATGGTTTGGTATGAAATGCAATGAATTATAGACTATTGCAACAGTTAAAATTAAACAAACAACCTAAATACAAGTAATATATAAAATCACAAAATAGAACATACATTTCATAAATATCATGATCCAGATTGTCGAACAAGCAATTGTAACTATCCGCAAAGAAAAATGTCAAAACCACATGCATAATTATATGTTTGCAAGAGTCGACATAATAATTAGTTTGAAATTTTTAGTAGTAAAAGTTTCCCAGAACAAAAAGTTTCATCAAAAATCTAAATATCTTCTCATGTAAGGTCTTCACTGCTGCTTTCGCCTTCCCTTTCTTCATTTTCAATGCCTACAAAAATAATAAATAATGTCATTACCCTTCAAGTTCGCACATATTCAATACATAAACTGCAAACTCAATTGTACCCGAAGTAATTTCTTTTGTAGATAGATTATAAAGATAAATATTAATCAAAAAAATATCAACTCATCCACTAAAGAAAATTCATTTGCCCAATCTATATAACAAAAATAAAAAAATAAAAATAGAAACATATTTAATTATTTTGAAATATATTTTTGGATCTCAATATTTCTTCTTAGTATTTAATTGGTTAATCTGCACATTTTTTTATCAAGAAGATTATCATAATAACCACAAGACTTGATTATGATATCATTGTATAAAAAAATTAGTATTCTCAATATATCATTCAAAAAATAGCATACATCCTTACATCTGCACATAATTTGCAGAATTATCGAGAATCACCAAGATTACCATAATCTGCACAATTTTACCAATCCTTATCATGAGATGAAAAAGTTTTCGCTTAGATTATGATATCATTCTCGATATATCATTAAAAAAATCAGCATACATCCTAAAATCAAATTCCTAAAATGATTCTCAAAACAAAATGGACTAAGCTTAGATATGATATATCAAATCTCATTTAGACTTTAGGGTGTTGGCTAGCTACTTTGACAGACTGTATAAACGGTAGACAAGAAAGTAGGAAAAAGAAAATAATTTTAATAGTAGTATAGCTAACTGGTTAAGGAATCACGCTTAAAATAAAAGTACACTACTTATTTTATCATGAATCTAGCTAACAGTAAATAGTTTTATTATTGTTCCCTTTTTCTTAGGACTAAGAAGAAGAAAAAGAAGTTCATCTTTTTGAGATGTTGGAAGCACTAGATTATCTGAAGTTCAGCTTTTCGAGATGTTAGAAGCACTAGATTATAAGATATTGGAAGCACTACGGTGACAAGATCAATACTCACTACAACAAATTTGAGTATTAGTGACGAATAGTTTTGTCACGTAAAATTCAGTTTTCGTCACAAAAAATAAATTGAGATGAAAAATAATTTGTCAATGAATCATACTTAATTCATAGGTCACTAAATGTATATAGAGACGACTTAGTGATTCGTCACAAAATAGAGTTCTATTAACTACAAAAATAACTATCGTCCCTAAATACATAATATTTATGATGAACTTATTTGTCATTGACATTATAAAAAAATTATAGTTAATAGCATGTTTTCGTTACTAAAAGGGTCATTAAGGCCGATGAAATTATTGCGTCACTATCTATTTAGTATAATTAGTGACGATGTCTTTTGTCTCTAATAATATATGCATATAGTAGTTGAACAAATATTATTTCGTCACTAAAAACTAATATTTTTCATCACTAAAAACTACCATTTCTTTTGTCTCTAATAATATATGCATATCGTAGTTGAACAAATATTATTTCGTCACTAAAAACTAATATTTTTCATCACTAAAAACTACCATTTACATATGAATTCTTTTTTTGTCGCTAAATGTATAAATTAGTGACAAAGTTAATTTTTCATAATTTTGTAGTTGAAAACAATCATTTCGTCACTAAAAATATTTTTTTTACCGACCACACAAAATGTCACTACAAAACATCATAATTAGCAACAATCACAATTGTCACAAAATACAAAGTCAATTTGTTGGTAATAAATAGGCCATTTGGGACAAAGATATATATTCTCGTCACTAAACGCCACACTTTTACGACGACAATGTGATCGTCTTAAAAAGTATGATATAGTCGTATTAAGTTTTAATGATGAAGTATTTTGTCACTAATCACAAATATTAGATGACATTTAATACATGGTGATACAATTTACAACTTATATTTGAATAGGTTTACATTAATTTGAAAATTAAATAATATTATAATTATTAAATAATATATTATACAATTTAAAAAGCAACATACAAATAGAAGCAAGATAATAATAAAAATAATTACACATTATATCATAAAGTAATTAAAAACAAATAAAATGATATTGAAATGATATCTCATTACATGCTCCAAAAAAAACTAACATTATGTAAAATTATCCAACTTGATAGTCTAACTGATATTATTAAAACTAAGAGAATAAAGTTGAGTTTTCCTCTCAAATATCACTGCAGAAGAACTTTTGTAGCGACTATAGTCTTGATTTCCATCTTTCACAATCTGTATAAGCAAAAAAAGGCTTAAAGCCTTCACATATTTTTTATAGGACTAAATCTACATGAAAGGAGATATAACATTTTAATTCACATTAAATATTAAATTCAGACACAAAGAAACGACAAGTCTAAGAATGTCAATGGAAGACAAACTCCTACCAAGCATGTGATCACACACACACACACACGTGTGTGTGTGTGAGAGAGAGATCTTAATTCTGTCACCTGATTATCACCTACAACAAAGTAATATCTTTTATGAATCAAGAAAATTGAAAATAGAGAAAATAATAAATTGCTAATTCAGGATCAAGCTAACATAAAAACAGAGTAAACAACAAAAGACAATGAAAATCTCTCATAGAACTTCGATTCGGTTTGACAATTTGATTTATGACCAACCCTTGGTCTAATTAATGAAATAAACAATAATTTTAGAAAAAACTATGAAGTTTTTAGTTGTACCTCAATGGATAACTTGATAAAGTTCAATGATCACTGTATAATGAAAGAAAAAATTAAAGTTAGATGCTAAAAGCTATAAATTTTTTATCTATCTAATTAAAAGAACTATAATGAAATTTGTACTCCCTTCATTTCATATCTTTCTTTTAAAAAAAAATAAAAATTGGGGATAGGAGAAGGTGAAATGGGGAGGGGAGGGTTACAATATGGAGAATCGAACCCTCACCAGTAAGGTGAGAATTCAGGCAGTCAACCAATTGAGCTGCTAAGATTCTCTTTTTTTTTCTTTTTTTTAGTGATGATAAGCATTTGTTATTTGGATTCACTAACAGCAAATATGAATCAACTATAGTCAAAATACTTTAAAAAGAGAAGCAAGCACTGATGAATATTGAGAAATGGACTCTTGTTGAAGAAAATGCTCTAAGACAACAGTCTAGAGCCAAGTGGATGAATCTTGGAGATAGTAATAACAAATATTTCTCAGTTGTGATCAAAGATTGAACTAACAAAAAACTCATGCTTGAACTTACATATCTCAATGGTACAAGACTCACTAACCCAAAAGCTATCAAGGAAGAAGTGATGCAATTTTACAAGGCTCTGTTGGGTTCTAGCACTGTATCTTTGCCAGCTATAGATAGGAACAATATGAACAAAAATCCTACAATTACATATGATGAAGGAGTTGAATTGTGTAGTGATATGTACAAATGGGAAAATATGGAGTGCACTAGTCTCTATTGGAGATGACAAACCTCCTAGCGTGGATGGTTACATTGCATACTTTTATAAGAAGGCATAGAGCCTCATCAAGGATGATATTTTGATAGCTATCAAGGAGTTTTTTCGTACTGGAAAACTATCCAGACCAATTAACTGCACTGTAATTATGCTAGTCCCTAAAATTGCTAGTCCAGGGAGCATAAAAGAATATAGAGCCATAACTTGTTGTACCATTCTCTATAAAATTATTGCTAAAGTGCTAGTTGTTAGGATGCAAAAAATTATACCACATATAATCATTGAAGCTCAATCAGGTTTCATTCCAGAGAGGAAGATTGCAGATAAAATCATACTTGCCATAGAACTTGTTAAAGCTTATTCTAAGAAACATATCTCACCAAGATGTATGCTAACAATTGACCTATAAAAGGCCTATGATTCTATGAAGTGGTCATTTTTAAAGCAGATTCTAGAGAACTTGTGCTTTCCTAAAAAATTCATTCAGTGGATCCTTGAATGTCTGCATACTATAAACTATAGAATTATGGTTAATGGCGAAAACACCCCTCCTTTTGATGCTGTCAGAGGCCTTAGATAAGGAGACCCTATTTCTCCTTATCTATTTGCTATATCTATGGAGTATCTCAGCAAATGTCTTACTGAAGCTAAGGAAATAGAGGACTTTAAATATCATCCTAAGTGTGATGAAATGGGTATTTCTCATCTATGTTTTGCAGATGATCTACTTTTATTTAGTAGAGGAGATAAGGATTCAATACAGACAATATATTGGTGTTTTCAAAAGTTTTCACTAGCATATGGACTACAGGCAATAAAAGCTCTATATATTTTGGTGGTATCTTTGATCAGATGAAAAATATAATACTTGAACAATTTAACTTTGGGTGTGGAAAATTCTCTTTCAAGTACCTTGGTGTCCCCCTATCCACTAAGAAATTGTCTCTTATGCAATGGATACCACTAATGAAAAAAACTGTTGCTAGAATTACTTCTTGGACGGCTAAGAAACTCTCCTATACAAGGAGAATACAATTGATTCAATCAGTCCTCTTTGGATTTCAGGCTTACTAGTCTCAACTGTTCATCATTTCCACAAAAGTTCTTAAGCTCATTGATGCTTACTGTAGGAGTTTTACTTGGTCAGGTACTAATACCATTACAAAGAGGACACTGATAACATATGATAAAGTATGCCTACCCAAATCAGCTGGTGGCATAAATCTTATTTATGTACCAATATGGAACCAAGCTACAATTACTAAGATATGTTGGGATCTAGCCCAAGAATTAAATAAATTATAGATCAGATGGATTCACTCTTTCTACATAAAGACCCAACAATTCTTCATTGCTCCTATACCAAGGTAAGCCTCGTGGATGGTTAAGAAGATATTCACTGCTTGACTGATCTTGGAACATACTCAGATGCAAAAAGAGCCAGCAACTATTGGCAAACTCTACATGAAGTGTAACGGCCCGTTAAGTCATTTTGAGATATAGAGTTTCGTATATTATAAAATGTTCATCTTGTGAATAACTCTACAAGAAGTGTAACGGCCCGTTAAGTCATTTTGAGATATAGAGTTTCGTATATTATAAAATGTTCATCTTGTGAATTTTAAAGGGGCGTTTTTAGACTATTCAATTATTTTATTATTTAACTGAGAAGTAATTTTTAGATAATTAAATTAATTAGTGGGTAAAAGTGATAATTTACATAACATCTTATACTACTTATAGTATATTTATTAAAATAGGTTAGTAGGGTTTTCAATTATAATAATTAATTAAAAAAAGGATATAAGTAAGAAGAAAGGGCTACACATGCAGCCCTATAGAAAGGAGGAAAAAACAGAAAAGAAGAAGAAGAGGGATGCAGAATATCCGGGTAAAAGAATTGATAATTCTTTAAACTTCAACCAACGATTTCTCTCTCAATTTTGATCGAATTCGAGTGATTCAAAAGGCTAAGTTGTATAATTTTTCAAGAAGAACATTATGGGAGCTTCAAAAACTGATTTTGGTGCATCATTTGAGGTAAAATTCGTGTTCTTGCTACTGCATTTTTAATATATTTCGGAAACTTTAACATGTGATTTCTTCCTCAAATTAGCTCCATTTTTTAACGGTTTTCGCCATTGAATTCCTTATGACTTGGGAGATATTTTCATGTATAAATTTTTAGATTCCGATGGTATTTTTCAGCGATAAAATTTTTGGACCGTTTTACCCTTTTCACCCGAATTAG
>DF358745.1:93336-117281 GCA_000787875.1 Solanum virginianum
AACCTTTTGTTAAATATGTTGAACCTTGTATGCTCCAATGTGTATACAATTAAGTGTTTTGCGATAGAGATAAATTTATGTAGGCTTTGATTCAAATATTTTGAATTGGGCAATTATCCTAAGGTGATATTTGACTTGTGAATTAATGATGGAGATTTATTATATGTGAAAATAGTGATTATTGGTTATTGATATCGATGTGATACTTATTTTTAGATGTGAATGTTGTTAAGGTTATGATGGTATTGAGATTGAGGATATTGCAACTTTTATGGTATTTGAATTGAAAAGTGTGGTTAAGTGATGAAAACTTAAGGTTGTGATGGTATTGAGATTGAGGATATTGCAATATTTATGGTATTTGAATTGAAAAGTGTGGTTAAGTGATAAAAATTCTGTTTTGAGATGTATTGTTGAGTTTGTATCAAGACTATGTTGTTATGAGTTGTATTAATATTTGTCATCTCCTCATTATTGTGTGAACATACCCATTTGCATTGAATTTGTACATTTGTTATGTGTTTGCTGGATGATCTAAGAAAAAAAATGAAAAGCCGAAGGAAAATGGTTTCGGCTAGTGAAAAAGAAAAGAAATAAAAATTGTCAAAGGAAAATGGTTCCAGTGGATACATGGTCCATGTGTGGCCCCCATGGGTTCTGACTGAGGCATGTTTATGATCAGCGGATGTGTATCGTAGAACAGACATGCATCATTATTATTTTACATTGCATAGCATCATTTGCATCTCACGACATTCATTTCATCCCATAATGCTCTGGCTTGTTATAATTATATGGAGTGTTATTGAAATTGGTTATTGATTATATCATTTAACTTGTTTCTGTCTTTACATGATTAGTTTTGGTATTGATTTAATGACACTTAATGAATTAGCGAGAACTAGACAAATTGTAGGATTTTCCTCCATGACTTGAAAGTGGGATAATGAGAATTATACTATTATAGGCTTTGATCATAGAATTTTGGATAGTGTAAGTGTGAAGGTTATGAATTATTGTATTGTAGAATAGTTGTGAGATTGAGACCCTTAGAGGCCTAAGTTACTTGGTTCTTCATTATTTTACTTTAAGTTAGTTCCATTTACTAGGTATCGCATGGTATTTGGTACTCACCCTTGCTATATTTTTGTAGGATGCGAGCCCGATCGCTCTGGTTAGACTTTTCTCATTACAGGATTGAGCTTTCAGATTATTCTTAAGGTAGCTGCTTATGTCTTCAGTAGCCCTTCAAGGACTCCATTATTGTGTTATGTTCTATTTGAGAACTAGACATCTGATACATGTATTTTATTTGAGAATTCTTTATTTAAAGGATTGTACATGTGATACCAGTCCTTGGGATAGTTGTAGTTTAGTATTCATCTGATTAACTATCGTATTAGCCTATTTACCTTTCGCAATTATTGTTATATTTGAATTAGCAAGTGTTAGGCTGGCTCGCCTTGGTGGGTTAGGTGAGTGCCATCACGCCTGAAATTTTGGATCGTGACATGAAGCTTCTAGGAAACAGATCTAGAGTACCATGAAATGTCTGATGTTTGCTAACATTGCAAGACCAAAGGCTATTGTTACAATATGGCTTCAGATATAGAACAAGCTTTCAACAACTGATAGATTGTCTGACTGGAGAATGAATGTAGACCAACAATGTACTTTGTGTCAAAATGAGCTAGAAACTAGAGATCATCTATTTGTGCAATGTGAATTCACTAGAGCTGTATGGAACAGATTGATGTTACGGCTCAACTGGCCAATCTTTACTGCAGGTACTTGGGATATTCACTTGGATCAGGCTATAAAGAAAGCCAAAGCATAAAGGTTCAAAGGGAAAGTCCAGAATACAATGTCGACTACACCACTAACCTAAAATAACTGGTAAAAACCATAAATGCTAGACATCTATCACCCCAGTTTCACCACTGAGAAACCAATTGAATGTGGAGTATTGTTGTAATGTCAATGAATCATTTTGACTTGTTTCATTAATTTATCCGATTAATATAGCTATATGGACAAAGTACGTGACTCCTGGACAATTTTCTCATAAGACTAGAAAAAATGTCCAATAATAACCAATTTCACAAGTAAACCTTTCAACTTGTTACAATTTTTCTGCAACCATTAAAGATTTTCAACAATCACTAAGTTAAATACACTTCTAACCTTGACCGAGATGAGCTCATAAAATATTGCTATTATTTCATAATATCATCTTGACATGCCGATAAAGTATCCAACTGAGAATGTAATGTTTCTATCTACGTTTGCTGGTTTCTACCACAACTTCAACTGCATTTAATCATTTTTGCAAATCATTTTGGGTTCTTGCAGCTTCCTCTTTTGTCTTTTTAAGTGAGTCTTCTAACTTAGCAGTTTTCCTTTGTGTTGCTCGACTAGTATCAGGTTTGGACCATAACCGAGACTTTTTATATACCCTAACTTTGTACCAAATGCAACATCAACAATTTTATCAATAGTCATGGAAGACTCTCCGGAACTATAAAGAGCTTTCAAATCATTCATGTTGTCCTGCAAAAAAAAATTATGAGTTATGATAATAACAAATAAATCATATTGAGCGTGACTAAAATATTTTTGTCTCACATAGTTAGTCTCAACTTCTTGAGATGACCAACCTTTTTCACTTGAGTAATGAGTGTCTTTGTAGAACTTAATTCTATCGGGTTCTACTTTTTCAGGTTTCATTTCACCCTATAATTTTTTTTAAAAATGTTTGTTAGTATTCACAAAATATCATACATGATGTGTTTGGATACAAGGTTATATATCTCTATTTCTTTTTTTAAACTCCTTCAAAATTCAACATTGCTACAGGGAAGGTAATATGTCATAAATTAATATGTCTTAGTTTGAATACCTTGCTCTTCTTCCTAGAGAATGTAGAGGTGAACTCAATATGAATAAAGTCCATCTCCCATTATTTAGAAGAAGGATACTTCATAATACTTTTGATCCTGATAGTGACATGGAAAGAGTCCATCTTCTATGTCTGATTCTGTTGACGTAAACATCTTATGTTTTTGATTTTTTTCCTACTTAATAGGAAGAGATCCTAAGTTATGGCTTTGCGAGATTATGGTCATTCCAAACCATTAAAAGTCAATAACTAGTTCACAAAAAGATGATAAAGCAGTATATAACTTACCATTTCAGCATGAACAACTATAAATGCTTTTGACCCCATTAAATGGTTACATGTAAGTTTTGATTGATTGTCCTTGTTAATCTGACATTGTTTCTACCAAGATAATACAAAAGTAAATTAAATAACAATAAAGTAAAGAAAATAATTATTTATTTGAATATAGATGACCTTATGCTCTAGAGTCGACCATATTTCACAAAGCCTATTTCAATTTTTCGTAGATAGTTCTGGAACTTTGATTTTGCGAGCATCGTCCTCAGAGTGTGCACTTTCAAATGTTTTTTTCAATTTATAGCGCCACTGTCGACTTCTATTTTGAGTATATCTTCACAACTATCTTTGACATAATGCTCGTCCAAATTATTAATTTCAAACTTCTCCTAAAAATAAAGTTTTGCATGAACACACATAAAAATCAAAATCTATTTTACATTTTAGAATATCAAACACTAACATATTACAACGTAAAAAAATCACAAAAATAGAAATCTTAGATGATATCTAATCAATGCAATATCTTTTTCCTCCACTATCAGTTCCTTCCACTTGTTTGGGAGTGGAAGAAAATTTCACGCAATTACTCCTAACTCATTTAAGAGTTTAGCTTATTGAATCACCTTAATTAGCCTCTCTTTATCAATTGGGATATCTATCACCATCTTTTTTTCCAAAGTCCTCTTAATCTTTTCAAGACCTTTTCCTCTAAATTTTCCACGACCCTTCCTTATTCAGATTGTATCATATATAATTAAGAAAAGATTATTTCATAATAACATCTAAATTGCAAAACAATGGTGTATAAGTATTTTCTAGATTATAATTCAGAAGATCATGTTTAACATAAGTGAAAACTTTAAAGGGCAACAAGAGAACACCCTGATACTAATCACTATTTTGAGCGTCAAAGAGCAACAAGAGAACACTCCGATATCAAACACTATTTTGAGCTCATTTGAACATGGATCTACTTCAAACTATGAGGTTGTTGCAAAAATACTCCAATTGACCACTTTCCCAAACTTTATGGTAAAAGAAGTGGCTCAGTCGAGTAGTGAAAGATGAGTTTTTGTTGAGCAAGTAAACAATGAAATAATACTGGTGATTAATAGTAAGCAACAAGAGGATGGGAAATTGAGCTTCTGGAAATAGTATGGCTCTAACTTATATCCCCCTCAGAACTGATAGATGGAAAACCTATGGTGAAATTAGATGTAAAAGACCAATTATTCTTAAACCTTGGATGGATGACAGTGTTCTAGATTTTGCATTGATCGGAACCTCTAGCATTGATAGACTTCTTTGAACTAAAGGATCACTGCTAGCAAACCATAGAAAATTGTAAAATATATATCCATAAACTGAGCAATAAGTTATCAGGAATCTGGAATTAATCATCTAAAGACAATTTAAAATATAGTAAAACATCATAATTTTGATAGATAAATATGCCATAAAGGAAGAATCAAACTATTTGTTAGGTTCATCAATTATAGTACTTGGATATACTATACTTGGTTCTGAAAAGTAGCCTAGAGTTTCTTGATTTCTTTAATTTCCATAGTATCAATGTCCAATGTGTAAGCATATGGAATTTGATGAGTAACTGAAAATTTAAAATACCATTTAAGAACTATTACGACAGTGTATGTGCAACAATGCAAGAATTCCTGGGGAGTGAACTCACTTAGTCGAATTGTCCACCAAAAACACTTACAAATGGGACGAGAGCTGTTAATCCCACGAACCTTGATGCCCTAACACCAAACAGGCTAGATAACAAATATACTTGGCTTTAAAGAGTAAAAAAAGATTGTTAATATCAAATCAGGGATTGATGACAAACCCATCAACAGCTAAATTGCTGAACTACAATGCTAGATTTGGTTCAATTTGGTCTAGGATATTTTCTAATGCAATGATACACATATGTACTTTGAATGTCCTCACTGATCGAAATAGAGAAAGGAGGAGTAATTATCATTTTGTGAACTAACATATCTATCATTTGTCCAACTCATACACTATCAAATAAAAGAGAGATCTGATTCTTTTCTGTGCTATCTGATTGTGATTTGATGCAAAGAAAGGATTGAGGCAAGGAGATCCAATCCCCCTATTTGTTTGCTATAGCCATGGAGTACCTAGCAGGTTGTTAAATGATATGAATAATATAAGAAATGAAATTACCTGTGGTAATAATAGAAGTATATTTACTTGACTCATAAGCAGATTGAGTAGCTGAAATAGCTTCTCAAGTAAGAGTTTTTTGCTTATAGACACATCCTCCTGGTGCCATGGGAATATTGATTTCCATCTGAATTGGATTTATTGGTGGAAACTGGAACAAGATCACTAGCCAGAGTAGAATCTAATATGCCAGTAACTCTTCTACATCAAACATCTTATCCCAAATAGCTCTTCGCTTTTTCTTACCTGTTGTTTCTTATCAAAAAGAGCATTAGCAGCAGTAGTGGAGGTTAGAGGGGTGTAGGAGTCCAAGGCAATGCTTGATTTGTGCATCATAATACTGTCTGTTGCATGGAATTCTAGTTTTACTGATCTAACTCGTTAGTGACTTCACTGAGAAGAACTTGGTTTAACAACTGAGGTTGGGAATGTTGCTGCAAGTTTACTGTTTTTTTAGAACTGACATCCTCATGATAGCATATCCAAATATGATTGGGTCTCTGTTTTGTCAAATCTATTTAGATTCTTACTTTAGTCATAGTGCCATATTCAAGAATAGTATCTTATCCACAGTACACTAGAAAAATTTAAGAACCTCAAGATATTAAAAATGCTAAAGAAATTTTAAAAGAATAGTCATATAGAGACCAACGATAACTCTTCCTTGGGTGTAAAGTTGGTGTCTAGACTGACAATCTCATAAACTACCCCTCAATATACATAGAACCTTTAGAGGAGACTGTAGCATAGTCAAGTCTTAAGTCTTGGATATTGTAATAGGAGTACCATATGTTTTATCTTATACAAGCAACATAACATTAAAGTCAACCCAAATCAATCAAGAAGAAGCAATATAATGTGAATAAAGAAGGGTCCAGGTGCCTATTATGGATCATGCTTTATGTCTTATTTTATTTCAAGTTCTAATTCTAGAATTTGCTTCGTCTTGATGCTTTTCTTTCAATGAACTGATTTTCTGAAATTAATAGGATTCTCAATAATCATGGATAAAAGAAGGCCCATAAGAATTCCAGCTGGATCACTTGTATCACTGGCAAATAAAAGAAAACAAAATCAAGATTAAAATTTCAAATGCAAACTCAAGTGTCATTAAATTCTATATCTCTAGTGGAACAAGTAGAAAGACATTCTCCTAATTTTATAGCGCAGGAAGTACTGGAACAAGTGCAAAGGACTTCACTACGTTCTACCCCTTCTATAGCACAAGCAAAGCTTGAACCAATACAACAAACGTCATCAGATTTTACCACTCAGGAAACAAATGAACAATTTGATGAACAAGGTACAAATATATAATTTCTTATTAATTATACTAACATTAGTAATTTAGTAATATCTATTTTATAAATATTGCAGGCACTGATACTGAAATAAAAAGTAGAGGTTCAACACAAATGCCATATGTACATGAATGAAGTGAGCATAAATTGATTGTGCTTAATGAAGACCATCAACAGGTTGGTCCTACTAATGCAGTTGTTGCGGAGTTGGGTAGCTTCCTCAGCACACTAGTAAGGAATTCAACCTTCTGCCCTATTAATATATTTAATTGGAGTGATGTGACAGATAAAATGAAAGATGATATGTGGATTTATACCAAGGTATATAGTTCTCAATATTTCAAGTTTAGTTGAAATGTTATTATATCTTGTGTGTTATTCTAATCCTACCAGATTGTAGCAAAAATATGACATTCTTGAGGCGGCAAAACTGTGGACTTTAAAAGTAATTCAAGGTGCTCGAAGAACGTATTAGACATGTTTGAAGGAAAAGTACTATCTTCCAAATGCCAACAATGAACTTCAAATGGCAAAAAGACCTTCATTTGTTTCACAATCTGAATTTAAGGATCTCTTTGAATACTGAACTCTGAGAAAGTTCAGGTATGATACATATCATGGACTACAACTAGAATCCAAAGAATATTTGATTCATGCATTTCATCTTTTCTTTTCTAGTTTTTTTCACTAACATTTTACCTTCAGGAAATGTCAAAAACAAATAAAGAGAATAGGAAGAAGTTAAGATATCCACACACGGTTGGCAAATCACTTTGCCATAATTTGTGAGATTTGTTATTTTCTCTTACTATTTATGTATTTTAAACTAATAAACTTGAAATGACAACAATTTCAACCTTAATGTACTAGGGAAAAAAAGAAGGAAAGTTTTGTTGCTCCTACAAATAAGGACATCTTTGTGGCTACAAAGAAAAGAAACCTGATCATATATACAAGGACTCATATGAATAAACTTCTAGTAAAAATTGTATGAAATTTTCTAGCTGAAGATTTAGTGTGATTATTTGTTTGTTTTTAAATACTGGATCAATTTGATTATTTAAACTCTTTCTGCTCTTGATCTAATTCGTAGGTTGAAATGGAAAGAGTAGAAACTCACGAAAATGAAGATGACAACCAATCATTAGTTGATGCATTTGCATTAGTTATGGGACCTGAGCATCTAAGCCGCGTTCGATTATATGGACGTGGTGTTACAAAAAAGATTTTAAAAGAAAAGGTGATAAATTTTGAAATGTCTTTAAATACTGACATAATGATGCAACAAAAAATGATTGAAATAGAAGAGAGGGTGCAACAAAAGATACAGGAAAAATTTGAAGCACAAAAGAATACAATGAGACAAGATATTACAATGAGCATCCTTGCACAACTTCAGCTTCTTAATCCAGAAATACTACTTGATGAGAACATGCTAAGATTCAATATCCGTTCATTTGGAGAAGTTGCAAATCAACTTCTCAGTCATCCTCCTTCTATATGATGTAACAATCAAGGTTAGTTCTTACTTCAAATATTACATGCCTTTTTTTCTTCCTTCTCTCATCTGCTTCATTTTCTAACGTTGCTCACTTACTGCGTTAGTTTCTTATTTTTTTGCTTTTTATTTTGAGTTCTTCAATGGATTAATTTTTTTTGCTGCTGGAATAAAGCTCTCTCGTAGTGATTGAGAGATGATAGTTGATCAAATTGTACTATTAGTACTATTTTTTTGTTTCATATGTCCAAAGCTAGGAAACCAGTAACTATAATTTTGTCACGCCAAGGGAAGGGACCCAAGACGTGGCCGGTACCCAGAAACTATTGCTAGTCTCCAAGTGAACCACTTGGCCTCATGACATTCATTCATTCATTCAACTAATCAGCGAAGACAAAGCAAAAGTAAATGGGCACATCTTATCATCTAGTCTTAAAATAATAATAATGTAATAGAAGGCTAGTAGAAAAAACTAACTCACAATATTACCAATCAACATTTGACTCTAGTCTATGAAGCCTCTATCACTATCAGGTGGTGCCAATGATAGACCCATGGGTACCTCAATCAGAATAATCTAAGCAAGTCTAACTCTAAAGCAAGATGAAAATAAGAGTAATGAATCCTCCGAAGTAGGGGAGACTCACCAATCAGTGGAACATCTAAGATCCTCAATGATGCACCTTTTGATGATCTCTAATCTTTGTATTTGCATCATAAAATGATACAGCGTCGAATGAGATCATTACGTGGAATGTACGGTATGTAAAATAGCTGAATGAAAATAAAACAGGTAGGATAATATAAAAACAACAATCAACTTAGAATAATGACAATCAACATGTCAAGTGTCTATCTAAAGCAGGAATAAAGAGTAGACAAATGACCCATCTAACCTATCAAACCTCATCAATCAAATCAAATTCATCTCAGAAGGACTCATCTCAATTCATCTCATCTCAACTCAGAGTACTCAGTTTGGAAACTTTCTGGGAGTTTCTCGTATCCGACAACAATCACTTATAAGCCAAGGATTGCACAATAATCATGCTAATGTTGCCACAGTCATTCCGTATTTGCTTGGTAGGAAACGAATCGAAACCATCATGGACAAGTCCAAATGGAGACAAGATGTTGCCACAACTGTTCTGTACTTTCCAGGTAGAGAATGAATTGAAACCACATTGAAAAGTCCAAATGGAGTTAGCAATCTATAACTCCTCTATTGATTTCAGGGACTTCTAATCAGAGGGAACCTCAACATAATGTGATGTTATGGTCCTAATCCTCACTTGCGCTTGGCTACGTAGTTTGATGAGCACGAGTTGGATTAACTCTTACTCTTTCAATGCTCGATACTCCTCCCATGACTCAATGCTCATAAAATAATCCATCCAATCAAACTATCTCAATCAAATCATCTTAATTAGTCTCGTAGATGCACTATCTTTCACTCAGTCTCATAGAGACTCTAATCATCTCATTAATCAACAGCTCAAGGCTTAGAATAATCATTAGGAAATAATCGAATAGACAAATCATTAGAGTTCATTTGGGAAGACTTATCAACCATCAAATACTATCAATTTATTATCATTCTCATATTCACAATCACAATCACTATCAACATTCCCAATCAAGGCTTTAGACTCAATCCCTAAGTTCATTTATACATGCTTTCAAAATTATCATGTAGGGTTATACAATATCTCATGAAAATATTCAATTCAAGAAAATAAGTTTATGATGATCATCAACATAAGAAAATACATGTAATTAATATAATTTTCAAGAAAATCCATCAAGAATCATGTATGTAGAATCATTAGACTTTCAACTCTTCTATGACCATCTATAGGGCACATGAGAGAATAATCTCATGCTTTTAGTTTAGCCTTACATACCTGGGGTGAAGCTTCAATGATTAATCTTCAAGAATTCTCCTTAAATTTCCCCAATCAAGCTTCTCTCTTTTCTCTCAAGCCTTAATCTTTCAATTGTTTAGAAAAGGACTTAGAATGGAGTTTAAGACTATTTACGCATCAAAATGACCTAATTTGATAGTGTTTTGAGTTTAGGAGGGGTTGACAATTGACTAGAATGTACCTCAAATTAAAAAGAAAAATTCCACTTAAAAAATGTCAGTTTGCGTCTCAGACTGGACGCACATATATATATTTTTGACTGAAAACTTAAATCGAGTTGAAAAAACTATTTTTCTATTAAAATACACATAAATCATATTTGTCAAATGTGTTTTATGTGTAATTTTTCGTAAATTGCTTTCCGATTAATTTTTTCAATTCCTGTCGAAAAAATGAAAAACAATATAAGTGGCAGTCCGCATCATAAGAAACATAAACAAGGGAAAATCGTAAATTGCTTTCCGATCGATTTTTCAATCTCGTAGAAGAAAATTGAAAAAATATAAGTGTTGGTCTGCATCCCAGGGGCATCGTGCCTTGGGCGCGCATCAACACTAGAAATAGTTTCGAATTGAAAAATTATTTTTCGATCGGATGGCTCTTAAATTCAAACAAGACCATTTTCTCGCTCAATTTTCCATGCTGATTGTATATCCAGTCTTGGATTCGCAAACGGAACATGGAAAGATGCGCTACACACACACACCTCTATTCTAGGGATGTTTCAGTAATTTTGCTAGATATTATAATATTTCCCCTTGGGATCATTCTGTCATGCCCCGGGAGGATACCCTAGACGTAACCGGCATTCAGAGACTATTGCTAGTCCCCAAGTAAACCACTTGGCCTCATCACGTTTATTCATTCATATATTCTACTAATTAGCGAAAGACATAAGGAAGTAAATGGGCACATCTCTTGTAGTCTCAAAATAATATTATAAATGGAAAGGCTAGTAGAAAGAAACTAGCTCAACAATAACATCAACATCCGACTCCAGTCTATGAAGCCTCTATCACTATCAAGCGGTACCAATGACTACCTCAATCAAAATAAAGCTAATCAATCTAACTCTAAAGCAAGATGAAATAAGTACAATGAATCATCCGAAGTAGGGGAGGCTCACCAATCAGCTAAATGTCTCAAATCTTCAACGATGCACCTGTTGACGATCTCCAAATCATGTATCTACATCATAAAATGATGCAGTACTAGAGAAGGACGTCAGTACGTGGTATGAAATGGCTATGTCAATAATGATGGCTTTTTGTACAATCATCAGCTCAGTAATCCAAAGAGGACATCAGTACGTGGAATGTACTGGTATATAAAATAGCTGAGTGAAACCAAAACAGGTAGAATAATATAGAAACAATATCAACTCAATATATAAATCAATCAACATGTCAAATGTCTATCTAGAGAAAAAATAAAGAGTAGACAAGTGACCCATCAACCAATTAACTCATCAATCAAATTAGACTCATCTCAGAGAGACTCATCTCAAAGGAACTCAACTCAACTCATCTTATCTCATCTCGACTCAGAGGGACTCATCTCATCCCATCTCGACTCAGACAGACTCATCTCAACTCATCTCATCTCATCTCATCTTGACTTAGAGTACCCAGTTAGGAACTTTCTAGGAGTTTTTCTTATCCGACAACAATTATTTATGAGCCAGTGATTGTACAATAAGCTAGTATTATTGCCATAACCATCCCATACTTTCCAGGTAGGGGATGAATCGAATCTACTAGGGATCGCATCAATCCGTTAAGTCCTCTGTTGTTTCAGGGACTCTATCCAGAGGGAACCATAATGAGATATAATGGTTCTAATCCTCACCTATGCTTGGTTACGGTAGTTTGACGAGTGTGAGTTAGACTAACTCTTACTCTTTTGGTGCTCCATACTCCTCCCATGACCCAATGCTCATAAAACAATCCATCCAATCAATATATCTCAATTGACTCATCTCACTCAGCCTTATAAAAGCTCTCATCATTCAATCAGTCCCAAAGAGCCTCTAACCATCTTATCAATCAACATCTCAATCAACAGCTCAAGGATTTGAAAAATTATTAGGGAATAATCGAATAGACAAATCGTTAGAGTTCATTTACGGAGACTCAAGGGACTATCAAGTTCTATCAACTCATTATTATTCTAACCTCACAATCACAATCACAATCAACATTCTCACTCAAGGCTCTAGACTCAATATATATCTTTTTTTATGCATTTTTTTAAAAATTAACACATAGGATTTATGCAATATCTCATGAAAATATTCAATTCAAGAAAAGAAGTTTATGATGATTATCAATATGTGAAAATACATGTAAGAAGTATAATTTTGCAAGAAAATAATCAAGATTCATGCATGTAGAGTCAAGAACCTTCAACTCTCATCTAAGACCATCTATGGGACACATGGGAGAACAATCCCATGCTTTTAGTTCAGCCTTACATACCTGGAATGAAGGTAGACGATCAATTTGGCACGAATCCATCTTGAAATCTTCAACTCCTCTCTTTTCTCTCTTCTCTTTTAGCCTTAGGTCTTTTTCATAGACTTAGAATGGCTTAATAATGGGTTTTAAACCCTTTTTACGCTTAAAATAACTTATTTTGGTTATATATTAAGTCTAGGAGGGGTTTGGAATGGTCTAGGATGCCCCTCACAAAATTCAAAAAAAGTCAATTTTCGAGATGGGGGGTCCACAACGTGAACCGCGTATTTTTTCAAAATTTTTCATTGAAAATCCTTCGTAATCCCATAGAAAAGATTTGGAACAAAAACTAAGTGTTAGTTCGCGATGGGTTCGCAACTCACTGGTTCGCAATTTATTACAAAAAATTATTCTTCGACCTGGTTACTCTAAAATCGGGTTAAGGCTATCTTTCTACTCAATTTCTCAAGCTGATTGGATATCTGATCTTGGATTCACAAATGCAGCATGGGAAGACGCGTTACGCTCATGTCTTTGTTCTAGGGGTGTTTTGGTAATTTTACCAGGTGTTACACATTCATCCTCGAATGATGAGTAAAGGTGGATATCAAGGCACGAATAGACTCAAACTCATCTTAACATTCACATCTATCAATCAACCTCTCGACTCTATCTCAATCATCATCAACTCTATTCGAACTTAAGAATAGACAATCAACTCAAGAAAAGACAATCAATTTAGTGAAGAGTACAAAATTCACCTTCAATATTCTTATCATTTGGCAAGAATAGGTGTAGATAATTTGCTTTCATCTCTTTCTCAGCTTCTCATGTGGCTTCTACAACGAATTGATTTCTCTACAGGATTTTGACTGAGGCTATCTCTTTGGTTCTCAACTTGCGAATCTGACGATCAAGGATTTGGACCAGAATTTCTTCATAGGTCAAGCTATCCTTTACTCCAATACTCTTCATAGGGATCACTAAGTTAGGATCTCCCAAATATTTCTTCAACATCGACAGGTGGAATACTAGATGGATTCCATAAAGCCAACTCTAATTCATAAGCAACGTTCCCAATCCTCTTCACAATATGATAAGGTCCAATATATTATGGACTTTATTTACACTTCTTCCCAAATCTCATGACACCTTTCATAGGCGACACTTTCAAATATACCCAATCATTTACCTCGAACTCTAAATCTCTCCTCCTCACATCAGTGTAGGTTTTCTGGCGACTCTGTGCAGTCTTCAACCTCTCTTTAAAAACCTTAACCTTCTCCATTGATTGATGGACAAGATCAGGCCCAATCAACTCCGTTTCTCCAACCTTGAACCACCCAATCAGTGATTTATATCTCTTCACAAAGGCTTCATAGAGAGCTATCTAAATGCTTGCATGATAACTATTATTATATGCAAATTCAATCAATGGTAGATGATCATCCCAATTTCCCTTGAATTCAAGGACACATGCTCTCAACATATCCTCTAACGTTTGAATTGTACACTCTGCATGATCATCTGTCTGTGGATGAAAGATTATGCTCAAATTTACTTTTGTACCCAATCTTTTCTGGAACGATCTCCAAAATTAGGAGGTGAATTGAGCTCCTCTGTCCGAGATGATGGACAAGGGAACCCCATGCAACCTCACAATCTCTTAGATGTACAACTTGGTATACTCCTCCGCAGTGTTAGTTGTCTTAACTGTTAAGAGAACCATATTGCTTTCGAGACCTCGGTAGATCAATAATGAAGTCCATAGTGATTATCTCCCACTTCCATTCTGGAATCTCAAAGTTCTGAGCTAATCCACATGGCCTTTAATGCTCAACTTTCACTTGTTAACAATTTGGGCACTTTGGGATGAACTCAGCAATACCGCTCCTCATTCCACTTCACCAATAGACTTCTTTCAAGTTGTGGTACATCTTGGTAGAGCCAGGATCAACAAAGTATCTAGTGCTGTGAGCTTCAACCATAATTCTGCCTTGAATACCATCAACATCTGGAACGCATAATCTACTATGATATCTCACCACCTCATCTCCTCCTTTGGAAAAGACCATCACTTTCTGTTTGTGGACATCCTCCTTCAATTAGAGTATGACAGGATCTCAATCTTGGTTTATTTCACCTCTGTCACCAATGATAAAGCAGACTCGTTCTAAACATTAGCTCATCCTTTATCATTCTCCTTAAGTTGAACTCCCAATCAAGCCAATCGATATACTTCTTTAGCTAGTTCCTTCTTTCCTTCCTGCATATGGGCTGTGCTACCCATTGACAACCTGCTAAGAGTGTCAACAATAATGTTAGCTTTACTTAGATAGTAGAGAATGCTTATGTCATAATTCTTGAGCAACTCCAACCATCTTCTCTGTCGCAGGTTGAGCTCTTTCTAATGGAAGACATACTATAAGCTCTTGTGGTCGATGAACACATCCACATGCACTCTATACAACTAGTGGTGCCAGATTTTAAGTGCAAACACCACCGTTGCCAACTTAATATCATGGGTTGGATAGTTCTACTCATAGATCTTAAGTTGTCTAGAAGTATATGCTATCACTTTCCCTCTCTACATCAGCACACATCCCAATCCCACTCTCGAAGCATCATAATAGATCACAAAGTCCTCTGTTCCATCGGGCAAGGTTAGAACTTGTGCAGTATTCAGTCTTGTCTTCAACTCTTGAATACTTTTCTCACATTCTTCAAACCACTAGAACTTGACCTTTTTCTTAGTCGGTTTAGTCAATGGTGCAGATAGGGAAGAAAATCTCTCAACAAATCTGTAGTAGTAGCCTACCAATCCTAAGAAACTTTTTATGTCAATCAGAGAGGTCAGTTTGGGCCAGTTCTTAACTGCTTCAATCTTCTGAGCATCTACTCGAATACCATCACCAGAGACAATATGGCCTAGAAAAGCCATGAATTTAAGCTATAATTCACATTTTGAGAATTTTACATACAACTCATGGTCCTTAAGTGTTTGGAGGATAATTCTGAGGCAATTTGCATGCTCCTCGTCATCTTTTGAATACACCAAAATGTCGTCGATGAACAGAATCACAAACATATCAAGATACTATCTGAACACCTATTCATCAAATCCATAAAGGTTGCAGGTGTATTCATCAACCCAAAGTACATGACCAAGAACTCAAAATGGCCATATCTAATCCTAAAGGTTGTCTTTGGAATGTCACATTCCCTCACTTTCAACTGATGGTAGCCAGATCTGAGGTCTATCTTTGAGAAATAAGAGGCACCCTGAAGTTGGTCAAAAAAATCATCTATCCTTAGGAGAGGATACTTATTCTTTATCATGAACTTGTTCAGTTGCCTATAGTCAATATATATTCAGAGAGATCCATCTTTCTTTCACACAAATAGGACAGGGGCACCCTAAGGAGAAACACTCGGCCTTATAAAGTCGTTCTCTAACAAATCTTTTAATTGTTCTTTCTGCTCTTTCTACTCAGCGGGGGCCATCCTATAAGGTGAAATTGAGATAGTCTAGATATTAGGAAGAACATCAAAATCCTAAATTCAATCTCCTAGGAGGGACTTTGGCCAGATTCTCAAGAAATATTTTTCAAAACTCATTAACAATCGGTACTGACTCAAGAGTAAGAGACTCAACGTCATCAGATTTAATCTCACAAGGTGGTATATACAACCCTTGTCAATCATCTTGCTGGCTCTAAGATAAAAGATAAACTTTCCCTTAGGTGCTATAGAATCACCCTTCCACTCTAGAACCAGTTCGTTTAGAAATTGGAACTTAATGGTTCGAACTCTACAATCAACGGAGGCATAACAGGCGTGAAGCCAATCAATGCCAAAGATCAAATCAAAATCAGTCATATATAAGTCAATTAGGTCAATGATAGTATCCTTATGATAGATGGACACTACACAAGCCCTATAGACTCTCTCAACCCGAATAGACTCACCCACTAGAGTAGAAACATCAAAGGGTTCAAGAAGACTCTAGGGGGTTCTATCAAATCTACTGGCCCCATAAGGATTTACAAAGATAACGTGGCATCAGGATCCATCAACACATAACAATCAATAAAAAAGACTTGAATCATACCCGTCACAACATCTGGAGAGTTCTCCTGATCATGTCGACTACCTATGGCATACAACCAGTTTGTAGCTCCGCTTGTACCTAACGTAGTACCTCTCTAATTTCCTTTAGCTGGTGGGACAAGTACAGTAGATTGAGCCCGGTCAGCCCACTTTGGGCAGTCTCTATAATAGTGACCCGCTTGGCCACACTTGTAGCATACATCACGACATCTCCCCAAGTGCAATGTACCACATTTGCCATATGATGGCTTACCCAATGAACCTTGAGCCACATTGGCTTGTGACTGAGATCCAAGGGCTTCAACATTCTGAGATCTCTGATCATTTTTGACTCTAGGTACAGGTGCACTAGCAGATGATGGTGCTGGAAATAGGTTTCCGTTCCCCTTTTTTCCAACCTCATAGCTTGATGTTTTTGCTTTCTTATTTCTGAACTCCTCTTTATCATGTTGTCTCTCCTCATCTGCTTGTCACACAAAGGTCATTAATCTCCCTATATCTATGGCATTCACAAGCATTACTCCCATCCCATCTTTTTTTGGCCCTCTATTCAGCCCATCAACATACATCCCCATCCTTCCCTCTATTCAACCCATACTCTTGCAAAATCATAGAGCCCTATTTCAAGTTCAATAACTCTCTTACCTTTGCCTCACTTCGTTTATTTGGGAAGAAGCACCCTAAGAAAGCTTCCTCGAACATAGCCCAAGTCAACATAGGGGCATCCTCTTCTCTACCCATCTTCCACTGATCATACCAAAGTCTGGCCACACCCTTGAGTAGGTAAGCAGCCAGTTCCACTCTGTCAGCATCAACCATATACATCACTCGGAATACTTTCTAAAGCTTCTCCACGTAGTTCTTAGGATCCTCAGTAGATGCAAGCCCTATGAACTCATGCAGATTCATCCTCAAGAATTCCCGAACTCTAGAAGTGTCATGGGCATCCTGTCGACCCACTCCTTATCTCGCAGCAGGTGCTGTGACAGGCTATGCTAAAGTTTGAATAGCCTGGAAAGCTCAGCATTGGAGACCTCATCTTGCAGGGGCTACGCAATTGGGGCAGCTGGTTCCACGGGCTCCTTATGTCCTTGAGGCTTAGGTGGGTTAACATGCTATCTGGCAGGACGTCCTCTACCTCTGACGACTCTTCTGGGAGGCATGATCATAACTCTGCAATGAGCAAAGCATGAATTAGAACAGAACTTTCATAGAGCATAACTCTATAGCACAATTTAGAATATGAAAGAAGTGAAATAATTCCTAATGTCCTATAGCCTCCTGCTTATCAAGCGTGGTCGACAACATACCCATAAACAAAACTATACTAGACAAAACTTCAAAGACAACCTAGGACACTTGAACTCGTGCTCCGACACTAAGTTTATTATGCCCCAGGAGGGCATCCAAGACGTAATCGGCACCCAGAGACTATTGTTAATCCCTAAGCTAACCACTTGGCCTCATCACATTCATTCATTCATATATTTAACTAATCAGCAAAAGACAAAGGAAAAGTAATGGGCACATCTTATCATCTAGTCTCAAAATAATAATAATAATAATAATAATAATAATAATAATAATATAATAGAAGGTTACAATCAGTTTATTAATCAATAGAACGCAAAAGAAAAGTAAATGGGCACATCTTATCATCTAGTCTCAAAACAATAATATAATAGAAGAAGGCTAGTAGAAGGAACTAGCTCTCAATCTTAACAATCAACATTCGACTCTAGTCTATGAAGCCTCTATTACTATCAGGTGGTGCCAATGTTAGACCCATGGCTAACTCAATCAAAATAAGCTAAGGAAGTCTAACTCTAAAGCAAGATGAAAATAAGAGTAATGAATCCTCCGAAGTAGGAGAGACTCACCAATCAGCTAAACATGTCAAGTGTCTATCTAAAGCAAGAATAAATAGTGGAAAAATGACCCATCGAACCTCATCAATCAAATCAAACTCATGTCAGAAGGACTCATCTCAACTCATCTCATCTGGTCTCATCTTATCTCAACTCAAAGTACTCAATTTGGGAACTTTCTGGAAGTTTCTCTGGTCAAGCCCCGGGAGGGTACCCTTGGCATGGCCGGCACTCAGAAACTATTGCTAGCCCCCGAGAGAACCACTTGGCCTCATCATCACATCAAACTCAACAACGGAAGAATAAATCCATGAATAAACATCAAATATGAGTACGCATATATATGTATATATATATATATATATATATACATACATCTAAAAATAAATCTACTGTATCATAGTATCAATGAAAATAGTTCAGATACAGAGACTCATCCAAAACCTCTACTCAAATATCTATGAAGCCTCTACTCATTAGTCAAGAAATGTGCCATGACAGACCATGGGCACGTTAATCAAAGAAAGAAAAGTACTAGAAAATAATAAAAGATAAAAGGTCTCCTCCGGGATACTAGGAGGGCTCACCCATGCTCGAGGAATATATTGATCTGAACCTCAACATGTGCATGCTAAAGCCCTCTATCTATTGTATCTACATCATAAAATGATGCAGGCCCATAATGGACGTCAGTACAAGGAATATATTGGTATGTAAAATGATGCAGGCCCACAACTTAATGATCATGCTCAAATTCATTAGTACATGGAACACACTAGTATGTAAAATAGCTCAAGTAGAAATAAAGCTCGACTCAGTCATCTCGACTCAGTCATCTCGACTCAATGCTAATGATCAAATCATTTTATGCAAGTTTAGAGTAAATCATGCTTTTAAAATAATCTCAGTATAATATGCTCATTTTGAAATCCCATGCTTAGTCAATGTTGCTTGGGTCTCATAACTTAGACTGTCTCTCACTCTAATACTCTTGACAGGTACAACTAACTGTGAATCTCCTAAACACTTCTTAACCATAGAAATGTAGAAGAATCCTCATCCCACCACCTTAAGTTAGGTGATGCACAACGAATCAGCATCATTGTCAAGTCCTCCCTTAACTTGCCACAGAAAAGGGTGATCAACTCTTTCTTGGATCCATAATAAGTGTTCACTTGCGGGAAAAGAGTCGTCAGACTAGCTGTAACAACTATCCTACGCTAGCAACGTAAATCTGCGGGTTACAGAAGAAGTACAATTGCTCTTTGCTTGGTGTTTGATACTTTTCCCAAGACTAAAACATGCTCAGCTCATCAATTAACTCATCACATTATCATAACTCAACTCATCATCAACTCATAACTCAACTTAATAATTCAATCAATCAATGCAAATGATTAATTTGGCTTAGACTTAAACGGTAATCTAGACTTATTTAATCAACTCGTTATACAATACAATCAAGACAACATACATCATAAAATATATTACTCAAAGCAACATACTCCTTATGCTCATGTATACTCAAATTTCTCAACTGAATGTGCATCAATACACTCAATTCAATATGCTCAATTTACCTAACTCAATATACTCAATATATGCATAAAATTCCATGGAAACATGTAAATTAGGGTTTATACTATCAAGAATGAAAATATATGTATATATCTCACATTTATTCTCATAAAAACATAGGAATTATCTAATGTAATATAATGTAAATAAAAACCTCATGATGAATACAAAGATATAGTATTAAAATAGAAGAAATTTCTCAAAAATCTCAACTCTCCTCAAATCTTTAGTTAAGATAATAGAAAGGGGCGTATGAAGAAAGGAATCCACACTTTGGTAAGCCTTACAAACCTGGGAGTGTAGAATCTTGAAGTATCTTGGAAGAAATCTGAGATTTCTCAAGTTCTCCTTCAAACCCTAGCCCCTATTCTGTTGAATTTTGCTTCTATGCCTTAGAGAGAATATTTCAACATAAAAGAGATTATCTGAGATGTTTTAGGGATGATTTGAGTGTAAAACGTCGCCCTTAGGCTTATAAAGAGTGGGGAAAGGACCAAAAATAACCTTTCTTAAAAGCTGTTAAAAGCACGTTACGGGCCCCGTTACGACTCGTACACAGTACTACAACCCATAGGACCCCTCTTATAACCCTTTGGCTTAATTTTTGAGCTTCTGGAAATTGCTAAGAGACCGAATTATGACCCATACCCCGATTATGACCTATAAGGGAGGTCTCGTAGTGTAACTTTGCACTAGTAGTCTGCAGTAAATTGGTCATAACTTTTGAATATGAACTCTAATTGAGGTGGAACCAAGTGTGTTGGAAAGCTAACTTAAAAGGCTTTTATTTGATATATTATAGGACCTCTAATTCGTCGTGTGCTAAGAGTTATGATCATTTAAAGTTGACCCTTATATAATCCAACACTCAAAACTTAATTTATAAGAAAGTCTTGAACTCGTCTAAGTACTAGAGGTCTCTTATGACTCTAGTATACTTCCAACATATAGGGATGAGGCTTGAAACATGGGTACAGATGAGGGAAGAGTTATTGTATGTCATAATATCTCCCCCTTGGGATTATTCGTCCTCGAATGATGAACAACTAGAGATTTAGGGCAAGCCACGAATTTACCTATGGACTCTAACAATCAACTAGCTCTCAACTCACTCATGCAACCAACAAAGCAAGAAATTTAGCAAGTAAACAATTTATCAATCAATGCATCACATCAATCCTCACTCGAACTCTAGAACACTATCATACAGAGAAATGAAAAAAAAGACTCAAGTTATAGGAAGTTCAAGAATTTGGGGGAAAATACTTACCATCAACTCTCTCATCATCTGTAAGCTGGAATAAGTGAGGGTATTTGTCCTTCATACCCCCTTCACCTCCCAAGTAGCATCTTCTACAAATTGGTTCCTCTACAATACTTTGACAGATGCAATCTCTTTATTTCTCAATTTTTAAACCTAATGATCAAGGATTTGGACAAGGGTCTCCTCATAACTTAGACTGTCTCTCACTCTAATACTCTTGACAGGTACTACTAACTGTGAATCTCCTAAACACTTCTTAACCATAGAAATGTAGAAGACCAAGTGGATGGGCTCTAACTCTGGGGGGCAGTTCTAACTCATAAGCCACATTTCCCTCTTTCTTTATGATCTATATAAGGGCCAATATACCTTGGACTCAACTTTCCTTTCTTTCCGAACCTCATCACACCCTTCATGGGTGACACTTTCAAATATACCTAATCATTAACCTAAAGCTCTAAGTCTCTTCTTCTGATGTCTGTGTAGGATTTATATCGACTCTATGCAGTTCTCAACCTTTCTCGGATGATTTTCACCTTTTCCATAGCTTGGTGAACCAAGTTCAGTCTAATCAACTCTGCTTCACCTACTTCGAACCATCCAATCGACAACCTACACCTCCTCCTACAGAGTGCCTCATATGGGGCCATCTGAATGCTCGAGTGAAAGCTATTATTATAAGCAAACTCTATCAAAAGCAAGTAGTTGTACCAATTACCTTTAAAATCAATAATGTAAGATCTTAATATATCTTCCAATGTCTGAATAGTATGTTCTACCTGACTATCCGTCTGAGGGTGGAAAGTTGTGCTAAGGAGCACCGTCGTACCAAAACCCTTCTAAAATGACTTCTAAAACTTGGTGGTAAATTGAGCTCCTCTATTTGAGATGATGGACAAAAGGACTCCATGTAACTTACGAATCTCCCTTATACACAACTAGGCATAGTCCTCTGCAGTGTCGGTCGTCTTGACCACTAAGAAGTGAGTTAACTTAGTCATCCAATCAACTATCACCTATAAAGAGTCATGCTCACTATGAGACCTTGATAAACCGGTAACAAAGTCTATATTGATCATCTCCCATTTTCATTCTGGAATCTCAAAGTTCTAAGCTACTCCACATGGTTCGAAGTAATGAAGGAATTAGAGCATTTCGCGTTTTAACATTTTAAGTTTCCGTTTGGCATTTTAAGAGTACTATTGAATTCTTGAGCCTTATAAGAGTATTCAAACTTATTGAGGGTGTAAATGTACATAGTTGCTGCTCTGTTTTCAGTTTAATCTTGGTAGACCCCACATGGTCTTTGGTGTTCAACTTTAACTTATTGACAGTTTGGACACTTAGAAACAAACGCAGTAATGTCTCTCTTCATTCCGCTCCACTAGTAGACTTTCCTCAAGTCATGGTAAATCTTGGTAGACCCTGGGTGGATGGAATATCTTGAACTGTGGGCCTCTGCCATGATCCTCTCTCGAACCCTATCAATTTTGGAACACACAATCTGCCTTGATACCTCAACACTCCATTTCCCCCTTTGGTGAAAGCCAACACCTTCTACTCGCTCGAACCCTATCAATATTTGGAACACACAATCTGCCTTGATACCTCAACACTCCATCTCCCCCTTTGGTGAAAGCCAACACCTTCTGCTTATGTACATCGTCCTTCAATTGTAATAGGATTGGATCTCAATCTTATTTTTCTTTCACCACTACTACTAGGGATGATGCAGACCTATTGCGTAAAAGAACTCCTCATTTACTTGACTCACCTAGTTGGACTACCAGTCGTGCTAGTCTATGAACCTCTTTGGCTAATTCTCTCTTCTCCTCCTCCACATGGATAATACTTCCCATGGATAATCTTCTAAGAGTATCAATAACCATGTTAGCTTTACCTAGATGGTAGAAGATGTTCATGTCATAGTCCTTAAGCAACTCAAGCAATCTTTTCTGCCTCAAATTAAGCTCTTTCTGGGTGAAGACATATTGCAGGCTCTTGTGGTCTATGAACACATCCACATGTGCCCCATATAAATAGTGGCGCCATAATTTGAGAGCAAACACTACCGCTGCCAATTCTAAATCATGAGTGGGGTAATTCTTCTCATGCACCTTAAGTTGTCTCGAAGCATAGGCAACAACTTTCCCCTTCTGCATCAACACACATCCCAATCCTACCCTCGAAGCATCATAATATATCACAAATCCATCCATCCTATCAGGCAATGCCAATACTGGTACAGTGGTTAACCTCCTCTTTAGCTCTTGGAAACTCCTTTCATACTCATTGGACCATTGAAACTTGACCTTTTTCTGAGTTAATTTGGTCAACAGTGCGGATATAAAAGAAAATCCCTCAACAAATCTCCTGTAGTAGCTAGCTAAACCTAGAAAACTTCATATCTTAGTCGATGAGGTTGGTCTTGGTCAATTCTTGACCGCCTCGATCTTTTATGTATCCACTCGGATTCCATCTCCAGAAATCACATAGCCTAAAAGGCATATAGTTGAGCCAAAATTCATACTTAGAAAACTTTTCATAAAACTCATTGTCTCAGAGTGTCTG
>DF358744.1:20417-35301 GCA_000787875.1 Solanum virginianum
TTTTTTTTTTTTTTTTTTTTTTTTTTTTTTTTTTTTTTTTTTTTTTGGGGGGGGGGGGGGGGGCGCTTGGCTATACCGCTATACTTTTATTATATATAGTAAACTGGCAAACAGATATTTTTAATCCTTTGGTTGCTAATAAAAGGGGCTCTCTTTTCCTCTTTGGAATGAGCCTTTTGGCGATTCTTTCTCTAACGTTTAACATTAGTCACTATTATAAAATGCAGCAAGTATATCAATCAGAAACATGATTTATTTAAAAGGCGCTAACAGCATTTTTCACACCAAAAAAGTATTGTGATTTCAGTTGATATAACAATAGCAATTTGCTGGAGCCATTTATATATGACATATTTTGCATCTAGCTTAGCATTTTTGCAGGCATGGCCAGTTGACCAGGACTTGTTTGACTCTTTTTTCTCTTCCTCTTATCTCGCTATCAATTGTGTCATTGATATCCTCTATATCACTGAGGATCCAAATGCAAGACCACCGTTACCACAACAACAACATATCCAGTGAAATCCCACAAGTGGTGTATGGAAGGTTAAAATATATGCGGACCTAACCACTAACTCATAGAGAAAGAGAGGTTGTTTTCGGAAGACCCTCATCTCAAAAATATCATCCCAAAAACAGAAAATAGTAGATATGAAACAATACAACTAGAGCGGAAAGCAAATGATAATTCATAAAGGTAATAAAAATAACAAAATAAATGACGGACAAAATGCAAGACTACCATTGCTAGTATAATTAAGGTAATAAATTCAGATATTTTGAAATTTTTTGGATGTCAACCTATTGTTTTTTCGAAGAAAAAAAAACTCAAAGGAATCAACTACAATAGAAGAAAGAAACATAAGGGGAACGATCCCACAATGGATAGAAGTTGTTAGTGTAATGAATATAGCATCGTCATCATGAGCAAACAGATGCTCAAAACCCGCCCCAATCCTACTCCATTAAATCTTTTAGAAAATAAACTGGTATAAATGATCAATACCTAACAAAATGTCTTTCCTCATACTTCCACGATTTAGCTCAAGAAGAAACAAGAGAACCTACCTCTTATAGCTATGGGAAGAAGCTGCAATCGTATCTTTGTTGTTGGAGTTTTCATTTTGCTTCGTTACTACTTCTCCCATTATCAGCTCTTCCATCTTCAAATCTCAAATTTCTTAATATCCTTAGAATATCTAGCAACCAACTGGTCTTTGCTCTAAGCCCACATATCAAATATTTGTCTCATATTGTAATGATAATTAAACTAGCCAAACCAAACCAACTTTTACCATCGAAATTTCTTGAGGTCTTAGAAAAGAATCCATGACTAACTCCCTTTTTTTTTTCCAACTTCGTTGTTCCTCTGCGTCTCCCTTTGCCAAATAGAGAAAGAAGCTTCTATTTATAGGTTTTGGAGGAATTGCTGTCAAAATCTTCGGTGTAGATACCTCTTGGAAGATCTATTTTTTCCTATTCCACCAATGTCAACCACGTAAACTTCACAATTTCATTTCGCAATAACAACTCTGTATCTTTGACATGGGTATCTCTTCCAACTGAATACCAAGCAACATCTAGAGGTGTTTGGTTGACCTCTTGTAGAACTTGTTTTATGATATTATTGACAAACTTAGATTCATGCCTACAATAACAAAAGAACAAACATTGTAACAAAAACAATAGTAATTAATAACAGAAAGCAAAACCAAAAAAACAAAAAACTTAACAATAAAAGCAACACTTTTCTTTTCTTAAAAAAAATTAAAAAAAACACTTCTGTTAGGTCCTGCTCTCTTAGATCTTATTCATAACAGATAAATCATCTAAGCATTAAAATAAATTAAATATACAGAGAGTATTACCCTTCCATTCGGCCATAGATTTTGAAGCTACAGTTTCTAAAATTATTTTGGACACGTTATTTTAGTTGAAAAAGAAAAATTAAAGTCTTGTGAGTATAAGTTTCAAAATTCCAAAACAAAATTGGAAATAAATGTGCAAAACCTAGATCCAAAATCACTGAGGAGGTTTTATGAGTTTACTTCACAAAGGAGGACCAAGAGATCATACCTATCAGCATCAACATTTGTAGACAAATTTGCAGGTGTCCACTTGTCTATTCTTTGAGCCCCAAATAGTGGATAAAGCGCCTTAGACACGATGATGAATGAAGGGATGTAGATGATTATCCTTTTGTGGTGATATTTATTGGGAGAGGTCAATGTTACTTACTATTATGGTCAACATTCTCCTTTTCTTTTTATTTATTTATTCATTTTATATCTTTTCGGGCTTACTATACTTTATAGACTTTTGGTTGCATTTCATTTTGAGGGAAAAAGGAAAATATTTTTTACTTCTCCCGTTTTAAAAAAATTAATCATCTTTTCCTTTTAATCTGTTTGAAAAGGTATAATTTATTTTTCTCATAAAATTTTAATTTCAAATTTTTACATGATATGTTTAAAATTATAAGATTTAAAGAATATTTTGGTACATTTAACATAACTTTAATTTAAGATCACAAAATTAAAAAAAAATTATTTTCTGAAACTTCACGTCAAATCAAGCTAGATCATTATTTTTAAAATGGATGGAGTATTTGTAAATTAAAAAATAATGTTTAGAAAATAAAATTGTATTTAATCATAAAATAAAGGGAAAATGATCAAAAATGCCCTTAAATTACATGAAATAAACAAAAATGCTTTTGATTTATACTTTAAATGTCCTTATTATTACGAAATAGGTCAAAAATGTCCTTTAAATAAATATATATTCCTTCTTGTCTCATTTTATGTGGCACTCTTTCTTTTTTTGTTCGTTTAAAAAAAATGTCATTTTACAAAATAATTTATCATTAAAAAATTTTTTGTACCCTTCGTGAAATTATTCTCAATCATACAAATATTTAAGAATGATTTTAGATCACAAGTTTTAAAAGTCTTCCTTTTTTTTTAATTACTGTGTCTCAACCATACAAATATCTAAGAATAATTTTATATCACAAGTTTTAAAAGTTTTCCTTTTTTCTTAAATAGTATGTCAAGTCAAAGGGTATCACATAAAATGAAATTGAAAGAGTATATTTTTATTTTTTCATATTGTGTTCCTGATAAAAATATTATTTTTAAAGAATTTTTTTCTTGTTTTTTTTGTTAATCACATTAACTAATATAAATATAAGAAAATATTTTTTTTTAATCTCATTTTATCAATTAAAATAGAACATTGTACCCCAATAACAAATAATGTATGTCATAAATATAAAATTATAGTAAACTCACCATTAATTTTTATTTATATAAAGATAAAAATAGTAATTATAGTAAAGCCAAAAAAAAATTCTAGAATTGAAGTAGGATATTATTTGCTAATTTTAAAAAATTATATAATTAGAAAAATAATAGTTTAAAAATAAAATAATAATATTTATTTGAAAAAGGGTATTTTTGACCCATTAAATAATAATAAGGGTAATTTTAAACTGAAGTACCGACTATAAAAGCATTTTCAGACGGACGGTAAATGGAGGATATTTTTGTTCTCTTTTTCATATAACAAGGTTCACCGGAGGATGTTACCAATAAAAGAATAATGAGTTTTGACAAGAAGTGTAAGATTAGACCTTGATATATCGATCCATTTAAGGTTCTTGAAAGTGTGGAGTCGGTAGTTTACAGATTAGGATTGTCACCTAACTTGTCTAGAGTTAATCCAATCGCTCATGTATTTATGTTGAAAAAGTACCATGGAGATGGAAAGTACATTATCAAGTGGGATTCCATCTTACTATAGACATAAATCAACAGATGAATTTACCCAACCAAAATAACAATTTATGGCCAAACTCATTTACACCATTAATCTGTTGAGTAAAGCAATATTTGATCTAAGACACTTCCTTCTTTCCTCCACAACTTTTTCAGCCACATGAAAAAGGATTTCATTTTGTAATATCATTAACAATCTCTCTTTCGTAATACACTCAACAAATAATTAGCTTCTAAACCTTCTCCATATTACCAACAACCACAGATAGAACCTGAATAAATTTGGATTGTTCTTTTCTTTTTTCCTCCTCACTTAACATTGTTTCAACAAATTGCCAGAAAATATAACTTTCATTACATTCCCAACTGATAACCAGAAAGCTTTCTAAAGATTTACGAAAAGGTAATTGAATGAGAATAGAGTGTAGATGAAGGAGAGAAACAAATAGATAAAGCGAATTTCTATTCCTTGAATTTGTAACAGAGTATTACACCTTCAACCTAAAAACAAAACTAACAATCCTAAATCACAACAAGCAAACGAAAGATGAGATAAATCTACAAACATTACCCTAACTTCACAAACCCTAACCCCCAAATCCATATAGGGTCCTTCCTTGCCTCTTAAGCGCATAAACAACATCCATGGCAGTAACAGTCTTCCTCCTAGCATGCTCGGTATAAGTAACAGCATCACGAATCACATTCTCCAAGAAGATCTTAAGAACCCCACGAGTCTCCTCATAAATCAAACCACTGATACGCTTCACTCCTCCTCTACGAGCCAAACGCCGAATAGCAGGTTTTGTGATACCTTGAATGTTATCACGGAGGACCTTACGGTGTCGTTTCGCTCCTCCCTTCCCCAATCCTTTTCCCCCCTTTCCACGTCCAGACATCTTCAAAATTCTCTGCAAAAACAACCAAAAATCAACAAACAATAGCTAAAACCATCACATTTTCACAGGATTCAGAGAAACCCCATCTCAAAAATCCCCAAGCAGCTGCTAAATTTTCTACATTTTTACTTAATATACGAGAAACCCCATCTCATAAAAATTCACTCTTTAATCAAAAATCAACAGAAACCATACAATATTACAATCAGATTAATACCAATTGACAGATAAAGATAAAATGGTGAACCTGAATGTAACTTTTTCTGAAGAGTTCGATGAAGATGGAGAAACAAGCTGAATTCTTGGTCTATTTAAGGGACACTGAAAAATACTACTAAGAGCTTCGATCTATGTTGAGGAATAATATTGGCCGTCGATAAGTATATTCAACGGTTGACGTGAGATTTATTAAAGTGACGAAGATCGATGACATGGCATTCTCTGTTTTTCCCCAAAATTTGAAAAAAAAAATTTAATCAAATGGGAGGGAAATATTAGAAATTATGGGCGGGACGAATATCATTTATAGGCTATCATTTAAAATTTATAAGTACTACTATTATTTAAATAATTACTATGTAAATATAATTCTAAAAGTTTATTTTTTTCAGATAATGTTAAATTGGGTTTTATTTAATTTTGCTTTAAACATTATATATTTGCTTTAAATATATAAAATTTTCTTTATACTGCTATTATTTTCTTATATATAGCTATCCATATTAAAGTTTAATATAGATTAATTATGCATGAAGTATATGCTAACTATTCAACCCGTAACAACTCAAAATCTTCTTTAAATAATCTCAAAATTTTAGATACAAAATTCTCTCGATATTTAGAGTTATTTGATATATAATTCACATTTACGATACATCAATTTTTTTTAAAAACCATTGTGCAATCCTCGCATCACAATTTTACATCAAATTTAAACTTATATTATATAAGTTATATAGTATAATTCTATGTAAAAACATTTGATACAAGATGTATAAGATAATTAGATAACATTTGGAGCTATTTATCAATTTATATTGACGAAAAATGATTGGAAAAATCATATTACATTAATTAAAATCTGAAAATGATTAGCTTGTCCAAGAATGATCATCATTCATCAAGTGGGATAATTTATACGGAATAATTCTCCATATATATGATAAAATAATTAGTTATAATAAATATAATCTTTTTTTATATAAAAAATAGTCAAATCGTAAATTTAGTCACGCGAAAATCACACCTAAACAGGCAAAAATCGTGTTACGCGAAAATCGCACCTAAACGGGCAAAAATCATGAACAAAAAGATAGCCAAAAAAGGTCATGGGCTCAAGAAAGTTAACTCAGCCCAAACCTTTTTTGCTTCTTCTTTTATCATAACTTCTTTTATTGTTTTCTCTTGTTGTTTTTTTTTTTCAAAAGAAAATTCAAATTATTTTTCATGCAATTTATTTACATGTATAAATATATATAATGGTATATAAACATGTATATATAATTTATAAATAGTAATATCATGTACATGCAATATATCGTAGTGTACAAATATGAATGGCTATTGTATAAAAGTGTATACATGTGTGTCATTACTGTACATAAAGTATAAATTTGTATCAATATTATATAAATAGCATATAAATATGTAAAATATGATGTTTAAATAATTATGCAGTGTAAACATAATATATTACTACACATAAATAAGTATGTAATGTATCGACAATGATGTACAATCATATATAAATAACTATATGATGTGTTTATATCAATAGTTATTTATCTATCATGCATTCTCATCTTAATAAATAGAAAAATAAATAAAAATAATATTAAAATGATATAAATATTTATTTTTCAAAAAGAAGTGAAACTAAGAAAAGGAAAAAAATAAAAAGAGCAAATGATTTTATTTAAAGAGCGACAAAAAATTACAAACAACAAAAAAGTTTCTATTTTTTAATTAGTACAACAAAATAAAAAAATAGTTATTTAGCGACGGTTTAACCGTGGTTGATGAAGGACATTTTGCATAATTTTTCCTATTTATAATACAACCTTCTTTAATTTCTATTGCAAAGAATTAATCAGTGTGATTTTTCATCGCTTATGATAATTAAATTCTTGTGGCGAATCTAAGATTTTGCTCAAAGATTTAAAAATAAAAATATAGTGGATCAAGTTGAATTTTGAATCCCTTATTAACTGTCGAGTCAACCTCTAATCTTGTGTTTAAAAAAGTTAAAATCTATAAAATATAAATTTTTTAAACTATCTTATATATACGATGTAAATTTTTGTCCAAAAAATTAAGATGACACTAGCTCTAACACCCCCCAAATCGCTCTTGTAAATATGGCTAGCAACTCAAAACTCTCAAAAATCATATTCTTTCACAAACACTAAGAGATGTTTAGTAGCTAGTTAGAAACATGAAGATATTAATAATGCAAGTATTAGAATTAGAGCTACTCCAGAAGATCAACATTCTATTAGCCCAATTGCTTCCCTTCGATCGTTGTTGATCAACGAAAATCATGGGATCAAAAAAGGAAGATTTTCTTTTCTAAAAAAAAGTCTCTTTGTTTGTTTTTCCCATAGGTGTTGAGTATGTATATATTAGTTATACATATATAAATTATGCATATATTAGTTATTGCATTTTCTACCTCGCATATAATAATACATCAATTTCATCATAACTTATACAAAGCAACACCATATTAACGTTATACATGAATAATTTACCTTTCAATCAGCTATCAAACATAATATTACTTATATATGATCTATACCTATGTAACTCACCTCCAAATCAACTATCAAATTCCCTTTAAACTCCTTTTAAGTTTAATTTCGAATTAAGCTGTCAAAAATGCATAAGTGAAACTGACTGTAGTGCTCCATTTACCTTATCTTATTGTATAATTAATTAAGTGCCCTCTTAAGTCTTAATTCCTTATTTCTCTATCACCTCAAATAATTCCAAGAAAATTAAAAAAAGATGGAAATTCCTTTATTTATTTCAATGTGACCATTGATGTGGAAGGGCTATAGAAGTCAAATCATGGCTAGAATATCAACTCTTTTAGGTCAAATGAACCCCTACAAGCAACAAGATTATATTCACTTTTTTTTACAATTTATTTGCGTATTTTGATTTGACACAATATTTAAAAAGATTCTTTAATTTGTAGATTTCAACATATTATATAAAAAATTAAAATTATAAAGTTATCATTAAAGAAAAAAGATACTCTAGTACTTTTTTAAATTAAACGAACTGAAAGAAAAAAGTAAAACAAATAAATTGAAACGAAGAAACATAACAATATTGAACATATTTTTCAAGAACCACTAGTAAAATTATGGCACAATACACAAATTTGACTCTAAACTTGGAGCAAAATTTTAAGTTGAAACTTAAATTTTCAGAATGCACAAATAGGCACTCCAACTTGTCCATTCCTTAACATTTAAACACAAGGTCTAAGCTGCCTAAGTGCGTGAGGCACAATCGAGATGACGTATTTTTTTCCGTCCAATGCTGTGATGCCACATTCGTCCACACAAGCAAAACCTTTACACGTCGTAGTTGAATTTACATGTATTATAATTTTAAAAAATGAAAAACAAATAATATGACAAAAGGGGCAAAACAAGTTAATCCTTCCATTTACCCCTTTTTAGTTAACAAAAATCCTAAGTCTCCACCGACTATTCCGATTAGAAGTCACGAAATCAGTAAAGATTCATTGTAGAAAATTATTAGATTTTGTATTTTTTGTTGTTGTCGCCCTTCGATTTAGTTAGGTATGTTCGATTTTTTCATTTTGAGAGTTTAATTTTTGGTAGATGTTTTTGAAGTTTGTTGTTGTAATTTCACTTTTCCTCTACAGATATGGATCACCTTATAGCTATTTTCCACCATGATGGTCGCTTCTATAAAGGCAGGTATGTTTCGAAGTCTGAAAAATATGTATTTTACATAGACAAAAATCACTTCTCTTTGACGAAATTGAAATCTTATGCAAAAGATATTGGGTATCATGAAGTTGAAGATTTTTTTACTGAAGATCCTACTACCCATAGATTTGTCAAGTTACAAAGCGATAACCAACTGTATAATTGCATTAAGAATTTATGGAGTGGGTCGAGTCATATATTCCTGAAGCACGTGACTGTGGGAGAGGTGAGGCCTATAACTTAGTTGGGACCAATTTGTGGTCCAAAAATTAATATAGAGACAGAGGTAGTGTCTAGGGTTTCTTATTTAGATGATGATATAGATGAGTTAGGTGAAGTTGAACAACCTTTGGAAGAAGAAACTAGTGATTCAGTTGACTATGAAGAGGATGACTTAGATGTTGTACCAGATCAAGATGATAGCGAAGTCGATGAAGAATTAAGAACTTTCAAGGAGAAACAAAGACAACAAAAAAAGTGAGGCTGGAAAGAGAAAGAAAAAATCTAAGGACGAATCCAAAAGGTAGAAGTTAAGCTTGGAAAGGCTGGGATAGATAAAGCTTTTGAGGGTATTTTCACCAATAAGACAGTCAAATATCAAGATAAATTAGGAGATGATGAAGAGTTTATTGCTTCATCTGAACCTAGTGAAGACAGTGACGAAGACCTTAATGTTTTAGCACAACCAGGTATGGATCTACCCTCAAGAAGAAAAAGCAACCAATTGAGGTATGATCCTTCTTGTACCACATCTTTTTTTGAATTGGATATGATTTTTGAGAGTGCAATTCAATTTAGAAGGGACGTTGCTGATTATGCTGTGAAAAATAAAGTTCAATTAAAGATTAAACCCAATGAACGTCATAGAGTTAGGGTGAGAAGTCAAGCAAACTGTAAATGGGAAGTGTTTGCTAGCTTGGATAGAGATACTGGAAATTTTTGTGTGAAAAAGTACTATCCTGCTCATAGGTATTTTACAAATAACATGAACAAATTATGCACAGCAAAGTATGTGAAATTGAATCTGAGGGATAGAATAATATCTCAACCTGACATTAGGGTTCATAGCTTCAAGAGACAATAAAAGAAGAATGGGGATTAAAGGTGGGAAGATCAATATATTGTAGACAAAACAGAATATAATTAAAAAGTTCATGGGTGACTGAAAGCTTGAGTTTTCAAGACTGTTGGACTATGTTGATATGATCAAGAGTTTAAATCCTGGAACTTCTTGTTGGGTGAGAACTGACAATGAAACAGTTCCTGGCAAGAACTTGTTTAAATACTTCTATGTGTGCTTTGCCGCATTGAAGAATGGATGGTTAGAAGGTTGTAGGAAAATTATAGGCCTAGATGGTTATTTTTTGAAGGGTGCTTGCAAATGAGAGTTATTGGTGGCTATTGGAAGAAATGGAAACTAACAAATGTATCCAATTGCCTGGGCAGTGGTGGATCAAGAAACTAAACACTCTTGGAGTTGATTTTTAAGATATTTGATTGAAGATTTACATCTTGGTGATGGATATGGCTTAACCATCGTGTCTGATATGCAAAAAGTATTTATTTCATCTCATCTCAGTTTCAGTTTCATCTCAATTTCAGTTTTTGTAAATTTGATTTTGCTGTAAACTTTAGTTTCAATATTATGTGCAGTTATTTGTCATATTCTGTGTAGTTATTTGCTGATTTGCCATTTTGGATGAAATATACAATCAGTTTTTGTTGCTGAGTTGGTTTCTGTTGCTGAGTTACTGAAGTTTGACTTTGTAAAGTTCAGTTTTTGTTGCTGAGTTACTTTGTAAACTTCAATTTCTGTAAAATTGACTTTGTTTTAAACTTCAGTTTCAATATTATATGCAGTTATTTGTTGATTTGCCATTTTGATTGAAATATACAATCAGTTGCCATTTTAATCTAAACTACTGCACTGCTAGGGACTTGAGTCAGTTGTTGCTGAGTTATTTCCTTTTGCTGAAAGAAGAATGTGTGCAAGACATATTTGGGCAAACTAGCAAAAGAAATAGAAGAGGTGAAGAGAGGAGAAAAGCATTTTGGAAGTGTACCAAAGCTAGTTTTGAGGTAAAATTGAAAGATGAGTATACATATTTGGGAAAGCTTGGTGATAGAATATGTGAGTCTTTGCTTATCTATAACAAAAAATTTTGGTGTAGAGATTTATTTAGTGAAACATCCAAGTGTGATGTGGTAGAAAACAATATGTGTAAAACATTTAATTCATGGATTGTTGGTCCTAGACACAAATCCGTGATTAGTATGCTTGAAGATATTAGACACAAAATAATGGATAGGCATGGGGATATGATTAAGTTTGCAAGTACTTGGACTAGTGATATTTCACCTATGGCAAGGCTAGTTTTAGAGAAAAATAAAGAAATTGGTAGGAAGGTAAGGGTGAATTGGAATCATGACATAAGATTTGAGATACAAGAAGGAGAATATAGACATGTAGTTGACATGGTTAAGCATACTTGTACCTGTAGGTTGTGGCAGTTGAGGGGTATTCTTTGTCAACATGTAGTTTGTGTTTTGTATCACATGGGTAAAGAATCAGAAGATTATGTGGACCATTGGTACAAAAAAGACACATTCCTGAAAGCTTATAAGTACTTGTTACACCCAATAACCAATATGATTATGTGGCCTGAAACCAACAACCCACCAATTGAGCCCCTTGAAGTGAAGCCAATGCCCGGAAGACCAGCCAGATATAGAAGAAAAGATAAAGATGAACCAAGAAAAAAAAAGTAGAGAAAAGCATCAAAGAATGGGGTCAAAATGTCATGTTCCAAATGTCATCAAGTTGGACATAATAAAAGAGGTTGTAAAGTGGTAAGAAATAATATTCCTATCTCATTTTATGATATTCACTTAATCTAATTTTGTTCCTTTATTAACATGCCACTCTGCAACCTTCCAGTCCACTCCACATCCTTTACAACCTAGAGGACAACCTTCACAGCCATCACGAACAGTCAACATGCCACACAACCTTCACATTCGATTGGACAGTCTTCACAATCCACTACACACCAATCAAGCACTCAATATTCAACTGGACAGCCTTCACACTCCACTGCACAACAATCAAGCACTCAAAATTCAACTTCTTTGTGCTTGGAAACCTCAAAAGTTACAGGAAATAAGAGGAAACAACCAGTTGTTGCTACAGGAAGAAAAAATTCAACAACTATGGGATTTGGTGTATACACAGATACACAATCCGGAAGATAAGTGATTAATATAAGTATATATTCTTTCATAATTCTATTATATCTTTATTTATCTATCTTGTTAAATTATATAAACTTATAAAGCAGCCTGGAAGAGCAAGTGAAAGAGTGATCTCGAGTGGGTCGTTAAAGGATACATCACAAATAAATGTTGACCTTAGATTCAAACCACCTGGCTTGAAAAGGAAAGAAAAGAATGCTATAACTGGAAACCAACTTCAACTAATGTCGCAACGAAAAAAATTACAAATCAAAACCAAGTGGGTTCCATAAGATTCCAACAGTGTTGATTATATATTTTCATGGTGAAAAACAAGACAAAAACAATGATGTTGATAAACAACTTATGTATTTTTGATTGCTTGCACAAATTGCTTTGATGCCATTATGGTACTTAAACTATGTTAAGTTGATGCTTTTTGAAGTGATATTGATCCATGTATAGCATATGTGCAAACTGTTTTGTGATATATATGCTTATTGAAGTGTGACAAACTTGTCCAAAATTAAAGCTAAACATTTATTAAGTTAAATTAATTTGCATTATTTTACGAAGAGACAAAAATAATCATCCCGCAAAAAACAACTACATAACAATCAAAATAATTTCGAAAAGCAAAATAATTTCGAAAATTAACATACGAACAATTACTACATAAAGAACTCTCTATAAATCCAACATAGTATCACAATGATCAACAAAACTCGATAGTTCCTTCTTATCTTTTTCTTTTCTTCATCATGCTTCTTTAGTCTTTTCTGTAATCCCGAAATCGCAATTCTAGCATGTTCAGTATAATTCATTTCGCACCACCTAAAAAATTTACATCCAACCTGTTTACAAACAACAAAATAACCATAAAAATTGAATCTTGAATATTAAAATTTAAACAAAAAAATTGTTATATCATACTCGACCATCTTCACATCCAAGAAACCAACGACCTGAATTATTTGCGAACCAAGAAATCTTCATTATAGCTCTTTTTCCACAATGACAAAAAATATTTCGAATTCATTATTTATCAAAAAAAGCAGTAAATGTGTAAAAAAAATGAAGAGGCAAATGCTTGTGTATTTTTAATAAAAAAAGAAGAAGAAGAAAGTGTATCTTAATTTGAAAATAAATGGTGTATATATAATGACATGTAGTGGGGGTAAAAGGGTCAAATCATGCTTTTTTTACCGTTGAAACGTTCACAAACACTGCACATACGCGCCTCATTTGCGTGTTAAACACATGTTGTGCCAGGTTAGCGAGTTGTGTTTAAATGTTCAGGAATGGGCAAATTGGAGTGCCTATTTGTACACTCTGAAAGTTTGAGTTGCAACTTAAAATTTCACTTCAAATTTAGAATCAAATTTATATATTGTGCCTAAAATTATCTTTTTATCCTCCCAAGTTTCTCCTTTCTTCTTTATAGAAAAAGACAAGTTTCTTTAAAATTATGGGGAAGTTTTGGATTGTTGATTGATCCCATTATATTAAAGTTTTAGATCATTTTCTTTTTGAAATGCTACTTGTATAGATTCTTTATAAGCCGAAAGGTACAGTAAAACTGATATAGAGTATATTGTTTTTTCTAATTTGACATTAAAATCTTATTTGACCTGACATAATTTTTTTTTTAAATGTTAAAGAAATAAATTTTTAGTTTAACTTACTTTTACAATGTTAAAAGAAATGAATATTGTATATTAGTATTGTGATACTAAATACAAATTTTAATTATGTTCACATTAATTATTTGATTTGTGTATTAAAAATAACATACATTGTATAATTAATAACGTAAATAAAATTTTCTTTATGGAAATACCCTCTATAGATACAATGAAAAGGATGTGAAAAAGATTTTAATTTACATTAATTATGCCTTTAATCATGCTAATACATGCATTAAAATCTTTAGCATTGTTTATAATACCATAAATTTTCATATATTAATTATACATATCTTGTATAACCAGCTAATTCTTGCATTAATTATACGTAAGCTGAAATATGTACCAAATAAAATATCAGTAATACACAAAATAAATACATGCATTACTTTTTTTAATGCACTCTATCAAATGTTCCATAAAGAGACCATTCATTCCGTAAAAGCTCTTTAGCCGTATATTAATATTAATTTTTAAATTTATGATATTAAATATATCATGTTTTTTCAGTAGTTATAAGAGTATGTCATTAAAGAAAGTTAATATTAAAGAATATTTAAGCAAAATTAAAATTTTATGGGACTAACAAGTTATATATGTAACCGTTCAAATTTAGTCCTCTAGCTAGCTAGCTAGCGCTATATACCAAATTTGCTAGTGTAGTTATTAATCAAGAAAAAAATTAAAAATTATTAAGTTGTCGCTCTTTAGTAGAAAAAAATAAATAAAAATGATAAAGTGTATCTTTATTGCCGAAAAATGTTGCCCATGCAAATGGCTGCATGTGCTAGAAAATAAAAGTTAAAAAGGATGAAAAAGTCATGATAAAAAAAAATAATTAAAATAGTGTAAGAAAGTGAAAGTCAAAAAGGGTGAATAAGTCACACTAAAGTCAATTGAAATTTTCCTATTGGTTCCAGCTACATAATTTTAAGATAATTAGAATTAGAAAAAAAAAAAGAAAAAGAAAGACAATACGAAAACAGTTTCTATATTGATAGCATATATAATCTATGTATAATTATTAATAGTTTTATATATAGTAAATTATGACATTAACAATAGGAAAACAGTTTCTATTCTAATTCATTATATTGAGAACAATTTATATTCTAATACACCTAATTCATTTAATATAACAACTTATTGAACAATTAATGAAAGATAATATCAATATAAGTAATCTCAATATTATTAGTATACCTTATTTAATACTATTCTTATTTATACTATGAAACGTCGACACATTGTAACTAGTATTATACTACTATTGCTATGCCTTACATGTAATCCCCCCCCCCCCCCCCCCACACCAAAAAAAA
>DF358744.1:44908-65532 GCA_000787875.1 Solanum virginianum
CGGAAATGAAAAGTTTAACTACACAAAAAAGATTAACAATATGATAGGAAAAATTAAATACAATTTACATATTGTAGCTTTTAAATTGAAAAGATCTTGGTAGAAAGTGTTTTTATCTTTTAAATATATATGGCAAAAATTTAAATTATTGAGAGTTTCGAAGAGAATATCAAATATCAATATGAGATCCAACAAAACAAAAATATTCTCTTTTTGACGGTCCAAACTTAGAGGGTGTTTGGATGGGTTTAAATGCTGGTAAACCAGCTTTTAAGTCAATTTTAGTTTATAAAAGTGTTTGACAATTTTAAAATAACTTTAAAAAATTAAAAATAACTTAAAATAAGTTAAAAGTTAGAAGTAACATCTCCCAAATTTTTATTTTTTAGCTTATATTAAAGTTAGAAATGATATGATCAACAATTCGAGACTATCAAAACAAGATAGATGATCTATCAACAACTCGAGTCTCACCATTATGGCACCATCAACCGATACAAATGATCAACTCAAGAAAAAGATCAAAATTATACGTGAAAGGGTAATTGTTGTCTATTTAAAATAATTAAAATTTATTTTTCCGTGCATTTTTTTTACTTTTTAATTAAAAAAATTACTTTATTTGAAAATCATCATTATATTTGGAATTAGGGAAACACTCGGAACCTTTATTTTCACTTTTTTTATACATTTTTCGCTTTCATTGTATTTTTTTCTTCATATTTTATCTTAATTTATTTTTATAAAATGACCTCATTTACATATGTTTAAATCCTATTTCATATATATAATTTTTATAGAAAAAATAGATTCAAACAATCAAATATTATGTGCAAAAATTATAACAAAACATAACTTCAACTTAAAAAATTTAAATAAAGTAAAGTATATTTGTAATAGACATTATATGACTATCTATTTTGAAATATTATTCTTTTAAAGCTGATTTGATTATTATATTTTTATAAATTAGTCTGGTTGTATGATTTTGCTATTTTTTAAAAGTTGAGGTTTAAGTCGTAATATTCTAAATACTCTTTACAAAAGAGAGAGAGAGAATGACCAAACACAATTTTAACTCGAACTCCAAAAATTTTAAATATTTAACAGATCTATCTTTTTCCAATATTAAATTCTTTCAAAAAACACATAGTAATATTTTTATATTTATTAATTTAACATAAATATCGAACTCAAATAAATTTTTACGGGAAGCACTAATCCAAATATTCTATAGTAAAGGGGAAAATGATGATGAGTGTGACATGTAACCGTGTCACTAGTCGATTTAACCATTTTTGGAAGAGGGGTTCCATGTGGAAAGTTCTCCAATGACACATCTAATTAGAAGTTTGAACCGTATTATGTCACTCTAATGATAATTAATATAGCTACCCTAGATGTTATAATCCCTAACCTAATACATAACAAAATGATTAACATCATATATTGCACCTCACATGGCTAAAAGGTTAAAATATTTATCCTTTTACAAAAGAAAATTTTTTAATCCTTTTTTTTAAAAATAAGTTTAGGATTTAAGTGGTGGGGCCTTTTGTATTTATTTTCTAGACGCAAGTTGGGTAGGAATTTGATTTGTCTTGGAAGGCAAATTTTATGTTGAGCTACTTTCAAAGAGATTTACAGGATCACCAGTATGCCAGACTTTTCCTTAAATTTTATGAGTTCAGAATTTTATTTTTTTAAAGGAAATTATTGAGTTTAAATATATAGTTTGAGTTAATGTTAGAAAAAATTATTAAAAATATTCTTAAACTTTACGCAAGTTATTAATTTTATTCATGAACTATTGATGGTAATTAAAACTATCACAAGTGTTAAAAACACCCCTTAACTTGACAAGAATTTAAGGATGAATGTATTTTGCTTTTGTTATAAGATCAGGGATGTATTTAAGTTCAGTTAGTCAAGTAGAAGAGTATTTTTAACATTATCAATAGTTCTGGAATGAAGTTAATAATTCATGTCAAGTTTAAAGGTGTTTTTAATACTTTTCTCTTAATATTATGAGATTTGATTGAATTCTCAATCAAAGAACTAGCTCTGCCCATGTAACATACACTCCACCCCGCCCTACCCTACCCCCACCCAAAAAAAAGTGCATTTATGAAGTTAGAGCTTCATAGTTTGACCACATTGTTAATTATATAGAGTATTAATTTTCTTTTACACAAGGAAGTGGAAAAGGAAACACCATTATGGGTGGTTTGTGGGGATGGTTACAATTATTCCCCCTTTATTCTTAATTTGATTTTTGAAGATTAAAAAAAATTATACGGAGGATATTGTCTTTTGAAATGAATCTTATAATGAGTAAATTGAAATTTAATCAAATTTGGATTTGAATATTACATATCAAACGATAAAAAATAAAAATCGAATCAAACACCCCTATTGCACGCAAAATTTCAACAGATAGCACTACACTATAAGTTTTGATGGTAGTTATTCATTTGGCTAAACACAAGCCATATATGGAGTGTTTGATTAAGAAGATTTTTCAATTCTTTTATGTCTGTTTGATTAAAATTTTGGAAAACATATTTTTTTAAAAATAAGTTTCTTAAAAATAAAAAAGTAATTTTTCAGTGAAAGTAAAAAAAATAAATTTTACGAGTTATATACATTTCATATTAATTGTATTCTCACCACCTTTCAATAACATACATTTAAAATAGTATACGAATTCGTAATTCTTATATTAACTCCACCCCTAATCTTCACACCCCTACCCTTACTCCCACCTCCATCCTCACTCAATCTCCCATAATATTTATTTAAGTGATATATAAATTCTTTTAGAATATAAATATTTATTATACACATTTTCGAACATATAAAAGAAAAAAATCAGCAACTCATTTATCTTTCTAAAAGATATTTCCCTTCCTCCCAAACGCACTCCTACTCTTCCCCCTCCCTCTCTCAGTATTCAGGAAAACTTTTTCCTTTCCACTGCCTTCTCGTGCTTCTTAATCCTACTACTATAATCATATCTTTGAGAGAGTGACTAGTCTTGAATTAATCGAATCAGTAAATATCAAATATCAGATATATCTCATATAAACATATCAAGTCAAAGTCTCTTTGAAAAAAAGAAAAGAAAATGACATCAGCTTCCACGTCACATTCCAAGATTTCCATTTCCTTTAAGAAGGTTCACACACCAATTCCCTCTCATAACAATCTTCATTTTCTTTCTTTCTTCAAAACTCTCCCAAAACAAAATCAATTTTTTTAAAAAAAAAAAAAAATCTTACACTATGTATGGATACAACAATATGGAGGAAAACAATTCTAGTAGTAATTATTTGTATAACCATTTTCCAATTACTACTACTACTACTACTTCACAAACATTATTGCCACAAGTCTCTAATTTACCACCTCCACCTTTGTCAATTCCTTTAGTAAATAATACTATTGAATTTGACTCAATATCCCCATTGAAGTCAGAATTTTGTAACAGTAACAGTAGTAGTAGTTGTAGTTATGGTTCTCCAGTAACAAGTTATGATCCATCAAGTTTGATGCAAAGAAGCATAAGTAGTCATTCACTACTTGTCAAGAATATGGAGGGATTTTGTCCAATTGTTTCTTCCCCCACTGTGTTTCATGACTCCGAAACTCCAAGCTCCGTCATCAGGAAAGTCTTGAGTACCGGGGATTTACAGGTGAAACTACGCTCTTTACACTTACTGTTGTAGCGCAAGAAATCTATTTTATTTTCAAGCTTACGTACAAATCTCAAGTCATCATAGATATCCTTTTGGATGACCTGATAATACAAAAATAACTTAAACTCTTATTATATATAGTAAAGTATGTTATCTGATTAGCGTATACTTATATAGTATCAGATGCCTAAATAAGTTATCTTTTTTGGTGATATGATAGTACGTGTATAAAAAGTGGGCGAGTTAGTGTATATAAAAATTGTATTATTAGGTCAAAACAATATTGAAAAACATAGGTTTTGTTGGTTGCTACATAAGATTAAAATACATTAATGATATCGGAGACATTCTTAACAATATTGTAAATATGTATAATTAAGTTTATTTCACTTTTGAAAAGATTTAATCATATATAATTTCTTGATTAATTATTTTGTTGACTCATATTTATATTTACAGGTAATGCACTTGATGCAATATAATAATTATCGTTCAGAAAGTCCTTTATCTAGTGAAAGTAACAGCATAATTGAAGGAATGAATAAAGCTTGCAAATACAGTCCACAAGAGAAGAAAGAACGTATTGATAGATACAGAAGCAAAAGAAATCAAAGAAATTTTAACAAGAAGATCAAGGTAATTTAAAGAGTTTAAATTTTACAAACTGACTGATGATACGTATAATATAGTTTTCTATGAAAAGTATGTATTGGTATTTTGACTAGTCGACTAGCTAGTATAGTATATCACACGTTAAATTGCATAGGTAATTGTAATTAAAAAAATAAATTATATAGTCATTGTATAAAATACTTATGACTGACTTATTATATTAATTATTATATTATTATGGATAGTATATACACATGCATTATATAGCACGTACCATGTGCATTACAAGACGTGTGATATGTTCTTTAGGACCACAATAAGGACTTCAAAATGACATAAAAGTTATCTTTCACACACTTCTTTAAAAAATTAAAAAATTAGCTATAAAATTCATCGTTATTTCTAATTTTTAATTTTTTTTTTTATTTGTGAAATATCAGTATGAGTGCAGGAAAACGTTGGCAGATAGTAGACCTCGAATAAGAGGAAGATTTGCAAGAAATGATGAAATTGAAAGTATTCCTCAAAGTGAATATTGGAATCAATCAAGATTAGAGGGATTAGGAGAAGAGGATGATGAAAATTGGATTGGATTTCTCGATGCTTTTGTTCCATAATCATACGTAATTAATGGGAGGAAAAACAATAATTAAAAAAAAAAAAAAAGAGTTCCTCAAGTTTTAATGTTAAGGAACTCTTTTGATTGTGTGGTAGTTATTGTTTCCTAGTTTAATTAGTGATGTTTAATCAAGAATTTTGTTTTAGGATTATTGATGAGATTTGGTTGGTGATGTTATGTACATTTGGCTTATTTGCATAATGATTAAAAAGAATGTCCATTATTATTTGGAGCTTCTGTTTGTAAGTCTTAAGAGTTGTATATTTCACGGGTCCATTGAATACTTATTTTTGTGGACCAATATGCATGGGGTTCTTTTGGATTTTGGCATCGCTAACTGGCGGAGTCATAATTTTTATTAATGGATTTAAAATATAAATATATATACACACACAAAAAAGTCAATATGTAAATAACATATAATTTTAATTATGTATAAACTTTATTACAAAAGGGTGTTCGGATAAATCCTTAAGCCCTTACTAGTTCTGTTCCTACTTGGCATCGGGTATGTTCATCAACAATAGCATTACCACCGGGGGATACAGTGAGATAAATGAATCAAACATGTTCATTCTTAATTAGAAGTTTCGAATTTGATTCCGATGAATGGAGAAACATCTGGTAATGCTACTGAAACTATAAATTTCTGATGAATGTTCCATTGAACATCGCCATAAAGTTCCTGAAAAAAGTTTATGATAGGAAGTACTTTGTTGGAAGTTCCTTTTTAGTAGTGAAGGGAGCGCTTTCTTTTATAATGGATCATATATATCGTAAATCTAAATTAATTGAACCAAATTAATACTGAATAATAAATATCATGCGATTATAAATAAATTTAAAAAAAGCAAGATAGATAAAAAGAGAACATTTTTTAAAAGATAAAAATTTTGTATTAATCTTGTGACACAAACCTATTATACTAATTAATTTATAGTCTGAAAATCGTAATATAATTGATTGACCCAACATGTAAAAAATATACAAGTGATCATGGTCCTAATTTGATTATAAGAATATTATTTTCCTAGTTAATCGTAACTTATTATTCGATGATTCTTCGACACAAGTCAATTCAATTAATCTTACTTCAATTTTGGCAAGCAAAAATCTACTTACCACTAAAGATTTGTGTTCAAAAATAGTTGTGGCCATAAAAGAATGGCAACTAATTAAATAAAATTGCTTGCTTCAATGGATGTCACTATTCATTGATATCAAGAAAATGTTCATCCTTGGTGCTTATTGCCTAATTAACATTTGTCTATCACTTTCGAGGCAGACAAAATTCATTGAGGCAACATAAAGCATTCTCAATGGGCAACTACACTATTTCCCTTCTACCATAATAATTATTTAGTTTATATGTATAAATCCCTTTAAGAAATTAACCAAATTTAGACTTGACTAGTGTAGGTCTATTTACACATCTTTGGATGCTTCAAAAATGTGTTTATAATGATCAAATACAATTGATAGGGATTTATCAAACAAAAGCTTAGTGCTCCTTTCATCTCATCTAATTCTTATCCAACATTGCTAATTATGTTTTCTAGAGCCAACTAACTAATAAGATGATTACTTTTCGAATTAAGTGATACTTATGGCCGGTTCACTTTTCCATTTTTGTTATTATGTTTTTCAGTATTGATTCTTCGAATTTTCATGTTATGTTATTTATATTACAGTAGGGTCATCAGATTTTGACGTGCAAAGGGTGTTAAGTGTCACATATTGATTGAGGGATGTGGATAATTGTCTCCTTATTTAATCATGCACGATCCTTCTCTTCATGAAATAGATATATTTGAGATGAATCTTTCAAGGTTAATTTTTCACAAATATTATTTTTATTTAATAAATTTATAATTTTAAGAAAGTAGGTTGGACCAAAAATATTCTTTACTCTAAATTTAATATGAAAATGGGGGGTTTTTTTTGTTTTTCTTTTTAAAATACTTTAGGGGTTAGAAAATTTTGCTTTTGGAGAAATTATTCTTTTTATAGTTTTTCATATATTGATCAATTGTTCAAAATATATTACTGTTATATATAAGAGCCTTTAAGTAGGTATGTCATAGTTAACGTACTTGCTTCAGTCCGATTAACGTGTCTATTTTAATTACTTGATTTTACTATTTTATTTTTATTAATAATTTCTTTAGTTGTTTCAACTATGAAGTATAATACTGCCCCAAATAAATTATTTTTTTAAAAACAATTACTGATTGACGTGTCTGCTTCAATCGTTTGATTTTTGCAATATTTAACCCTAATAAAAAAAATTAGTTACTTTAGTTATGAAAAGTTTAAAATATTAAAAAAAAATACAAATTTTGATCGACTCTCAAAATTTTATATGTGCAATATAAATTAAAACAAAATAAGTACCATATATTATTTTAAAATAACATAAAATGTGCTATAAGCGGCAATAATTAACAACTTAAAATTTTTTAAAATACATATAAAAAATTTATCAATGTCACATAAATCAAGACAACCTTTTAATTAATATTTATCAAAATTAAATATACTTTTATTTTATTACCATTTATAACAAAAGATAGCAAAATGGGAGATTGGAGAGAATTGAGTGAATTTTAATAGAAATATTGAACAATTCAATCAATTTGACATATATGGTTAAAAAAAATTATGTTGCTATAAGTGGTAAATATTTTTTTAAAATATGGAATAGTTATGTGATTTTTCCATAAAATAACATGTATTAGCCCGTGTTGACATGGACTCTTGTGACTAGTTAAATTATTATGGCTCATTTAGTATGTTTTTCCAAAGTTATCCAATTTATCAACGTTAAAGATTTATTATCAACTTACCATGACGTTATATTATTTCAATCTCAATACTGTCGATATTCTGCAGTATTCAAGTGAACTATAAAAAACAGTGATACAATCAACAATTAACTATATGTTTCTCCAAGACCATGAAATTCATAATAATTTAATAAAAATACAAAATCCCTAAGAAAAGTATCCCCCACCATCAAGGAAAAGTTAACCCTAAAGGACTGAATATAATATAAATAAATTACTACACAACTAGTTGTTTTGTTAATTATTTAATAGCTGATGGTGACTATGATTTTATTTTCCTTACTGTATCTTAGAAACTCGAAAGAGCACATTTGGCTTTAATAACTTTGTAATGCTACTTTTAATTATATATTATAAATGTAACCATTATTATTAGTACTAATCATTTAGTTTCTCATGTTACTGAATGATGAGATTAAGTATATAATAATAATTATAATGATAGACAAATTTGAGAGACCAAAATTTGGACTTTGTTTAATGAAAGGCTACTTATAATGTCAAAATTGGCCCCTACAAGTAGGGAGGCTGGTCGATACATTCTGGTCGGACGGCGGTGGGTTACCCACTGACCACTTTAAGAGACATAAATATAATAAAATATGTTTTTTTTATTCAAATTGTAACTTATGCTAAACTTTTTTATAGCTTCATTATATATTGTCTAGCTTTAATTTAATTCTTTTTCACTTTGCCTTGGTCTGGTGGTGCATGATTCAGGAATTTTAAGTTGAAAATATTGGGTCCTACATCCGTTTGGACTTCTTCGTGTTTTGACGGTTCTCGTCTCTTAGGATTGAGTTAAACTCAATGTCCATTTTCTTATCATGATATATACAACAGCTAGCGTGTTCATGATTTTTTTTATATTGGACCTTTCATTTATTATCTCTTATATATGTTCTAGATGTCCAAACCTAAGCGGGTGGGCATTGGGTTCCAAATCCATTTGGACTTGGATTATTTCTCTCATTTTTATCTTTGGCAATTCTCGCCTCTTGAAGTAGTGTTCGGGGTTGAGTTAATCTTGATGTCCATTTTCTTGTCATGATATAAGAGCTAGCTCGTTCATGTTTTTCCCGATATTGGACCCACATCTAATATTGGTCATGCTTCAGATGTCCAATCCTAAGTAGGCAAAGGCTGAGTCCCGCATCCGTCTGGACTTGGATATCATTTCTATCTTTATATTGTCTTCGGCAATTATCACCTCCTAAGCTAGCTTTAAGAGTTGAGTTAATCTTGATCTCCATTTCCTTATCATGGTATAAGAAACCCAAAGCAGGTAGGAATTGAGTCTCACATGGGTTAGGGCTCGAATCATTTGTCTCTTTATATACAATCTTGGACAATCCTCATCTTTTGAACTAACATTTAGAATTTGATTTAAACTCGAAACCAATTCAAAGGAACCCATAATTAAGTCTTATTGAATATCATCATTTGTCACAAACAAAAGGAAAACAAACTAGGTTCTTAATATTAGGTCATGCTATATACCTTAAATAACAAATCTTCAGCCCTCCAAAATCATAAGTCCCTTCAAACAGCAAATCCCATCTAAAAGCAAACTGATCTTGAATGCCAGTTTCATCCCAAAATTGTTTTCTTTTTTAAAGAAAAAAGAAGTTTATAATAATAATAACAATAAAGAGAGAAAAGAAGACACCACTTTGAAGCAAATATGGCTATCAACAAGATTGTAAAGACCCCTACTATCTGGGAAAAAGAATGTCTACTGTTAAAACCTATAACAAAAACAAAATGAGTCTCAACCATCTACAATGCCAAACAAATCCTTGTCATTTCCATGATAATGAAAATGGAAGTACATGATATAGCTTTAGCATCATCAGAACAATTCTCTTGACATATGGTAATACTAAAAGCGCAGCGCGCATGGGTCCTCAAGGGAATTATAAACTTAATAACTTCAAAATCATTGTATAATACATGGATCCTCCTTTATGCACCTTTGACTTCCTTAAGAGCCAAAAAAAGAGGGAGGCAACAGTCCTTCTATCTCTATTATCATCACGCGCGCACAACAATCAATGGAGGTACTCAGCATAGATCAATTCAAGAATCTTGAATCTGCCTCTGTACATAAGCGCGATTCATGAATAACTTGTTTTCTCTCATGTGTCATCCTTTTTCCCTAAATAATCGCGCAAAATACAATTTCTGATCACTCACTACAATTGACCGGATGGATTTGCTGTTTCACTTCATTCCTACTACATGCATAATTTTAAGATCTGTGTTTGATCTTAACAAGATATATAACAAGAAGTGACTTTGAGCTGATGATGAGCCATATATACAATATTCGATTGAACTTATTGCATAAGTGAGATTAAACTCAGAGCTTTAATCTAGTCAAATTAACATAGCATTAATTTATAGGGGTAATATAGCAAAATAACGTTGTCAAGTCAAACATGAATAAGTAAAGATGAACGAAAGAGTATATTACATTCAGAAGTAGCAGAACAATTTCCTGTTGGAAAATCATGCAATTTTTGGTCTTGAAAGGTAAATCTTAATTGCCTTCGTATGATAGAACTTCTTCCTCAAAGCATTAACCATAACCTTACCAACTGCATGTCTTGGGATAACCATCTCTATAGCTGATGGTGGAGTCAATCTGCCATATAATTTTGAGAAGAAAACGTTCCGTAGCCATCATCCACCATCGAGAGAGACTCATGACTGAGACTGGGACAAAATTCAAGATCGAAATTAAGAACATGCTACATTAAAAGAGTCAAGACACAACTGCGTTATCTTTGGAAAAGGATGCAGCAAGAAGCCAATGACAGTTAGTTTAGACAACAAGCTCATATCAGAAATTTAGTGAACATGATGTTTTACCCTATATAAAATCATCTCACATACAAAGGACAAAGACTTGTTAGCAATTCAATCAGGCACTCGCTATCTATTTCATTGTTTGAATCTTTGATAACATAAAAAAAATATCAAAAGCTCTGCCTTCCTTTTCTATCCACCCAACGAATGGAAAGGCAGAGGCCTTCCGTTACCCCTCCAATCTCCCAAGTACGTCTTCGCCTGAACAGTTTCTGATTTTAACCATTATCAATGTGACAATTCACAATTCAAACAGATAGGGGCCAGAAACTTAAGCCTCTGTGCCTGTGCTTAATCCATGTACTATACACTAATCAATCAGTTTAAAAGTACTATATCAAGACATATTGTTCGTATATCAAGTCGAGATTTCCAGAAAAAATAGAGACAACAACACAAGTGATTACAATAGATAAAGAGCATGAATAGCTTCAGATAACTTCAACATACACCATCATGGACCGCGTTACTTAGCACTGATCATTTTGACAGCAGAACTTCTAACAAAACCTTAAAATTCTGGACTAAAATGAAACAACATACACAAAATAAATCAAATGTCAAGACGAAAGGTAGCATTTCTGTACATGATCGTAGTATGTCATATCATCTCATTCCCTCTGCATCAAAGAGCATCTAAGCACTACCTTTTGATTGGCTCAAGTGATATAATTCTTTTATATAAGAGTTTAGAAATTTGAAAATGGCTCTCTGTTCCACATACGTTCTATCTTACATGCAATATGCAGACATATAAGCTTCCAAAAGTAAAAATTTGTGTTGTGGAGAGCAAATTGAAAAGGTACATTGTTGGCTAGCCGTTAGCAAATTTAAAGCGTGTGTGTGTGTGTGAAAAATCAAAGTAGATCATACATTATAACCCCAGTTTATATGACATTTCATTGTATAAATAGTTACACAATTCTCTGTCAATACCACTGGAAAAGGAAAATTAACTGAAGGCGGGGCAACCGGATCCGATGAGATTCTTGTGAAATTTTGGAAGAACAAAGACAAGGTAGGTATGGAATGGTTGATTGAGTTGTTTAATACTATTTTAAGATGGCAAAAATGTCCAATGAATGGAGGTGGAGTACAATGGTTCCTTTGAACAGAAACAATCAAAATTGTAACAATTACATGAATATCAAAATGCTAAGCCATACTATGAAAATTGAGACACTGGTGGAGATGGAAGGTGAAGATAAGAGTATACATTTTTGAAAATCAAGTTGGATTCATGCCAAGACAATCGACTACTGAAGTCATCCATCTTGTGCAGAGACTGGTGGAGAAATATTGGAAAAGAAAGAGGGACCAACATATAATATTCATTGATCTTGAAAACTACTATGACAAAACTCTAAGGATGTCCTATGGAGGTGTTTGGGGGATGAAGGTGTCTCTATTGTTTATGTTAGGGCAATTAAGGAATATGTATGATGGAGCCTAGACTTGGGTTAGAAAGTGCAGCGGAGGAGACTCAGCGCACTTCCCAGTTGAGATGGCACTATATAACGGATCAATTCTTAGCCCTTTCCTGTTTGTCTTAGTAATGGATAGTTGACGCGGTCTATTCAAGAAAAGGTTCATAGTATATGTTATTTGCGTTTGTTTTTCTTATTTCATTACCACTTAATGGATCTGAATGATTAATATCTATAAAAAAAGTTTTAATATCATTAAGATGTCTATTCAAAAATTCATACATATATGATCATTCACCGCCATTCCATCTACTTTCACCCACTATACACAACTAACATTTCAGCCATAACTGTCACCCCCATCAATCATAATCACCTACCACTCAGAACCACCATCCTCAACCAAACACAAGTATCGTTAATTACCAAAATCAATAGTTATCACTATTAACCATTATTAACAATCATCACCACCAACTATTATTATATCTACTAATCACTCTCGATAATTACCAGTATTAATCAATATTATATATTGCTAACTGTCATCATTATTCATTATCGACATTAATTATCAGTATTATCCAGTACTAATTATCAATCATCACTACGAAAAGCCTCATTAATCATTATTGCTACCACTTTACCATAAGATACTATCCATAACGACCACTATCAGTCAATACCATCCCAAATCAACAAATTCAATTAGCAATGTTAATCATTACCACCACTAGTTGCCATGTGAAAATTTCTAAATATTTTTTGACATAGTATTAAATAAATTTAGCATTTTGTTTAAAATTCATATTTGCTATTTTGTAATTAAAGATAATTTTTATACATCCATATGTTTAGAAATAAGCAATCTTAATTATTTAATATTGACATCCTAATGCAATATTTTAATACTCTCTCCATTCCAAAAAGAATGTCACCTTACTCTAATTAGAAATAATTTATCTTTAAAATTCTCTTTTTACCCTTAATAAAATGATTCTCAGCCACACAAATATCTAAGAATAATTTTAGACTACAAGTTTTAAAAATCTTTCTTTTTTTCTTAAACACCGTGTCAAGTCAAAGGGTACTACATAAAATGGGACGGAGGGAGTATTCAGATATGTATTTAGATTTAGACCTCTACATCTTAATACCCACCTTATTAAGATGTACATTTATACTCAAACGTCTCAATCTTAATGCACATTTTATATGAAAAAATAACATAATTAGGTAAACATATGATATGTATTTACATTATATAACTGTAATTTGAAAAAATTACAATTTATAGCTATAGTTAGGATTTTGTTATTATAGTTAGAGTTTTGATACTATTTTCTCTCTCCTCTCTTCCTCTCTCTCGCCTCTCTCTTTACAATTTCGTGCAGATATACAATTACAAACATTGTATACCAGCTGCATATACACAATTATTTTGACCGATATACATAGTCAATTCGGCAGATATATATACATAATTCGCCTCTCTACACTCTTGCTCGCCTCTCTCCGCTCTCTCCCAATCTAGCTTGTCAAATATACAAATATATATATGTATATTAATTACGCATATATAATTATTTGACAAATATATACATATAATTTGCCTCTCTCCTCCCCTCCAAGTCACATAACGGAGGTTATATTGTGTAATTATGTAAATTATAATTATTTGACCATATTAAGTTTTAAGCCTGTGCTATTTATGAAAGTTTTCCTATTTATATTTAGATTCACACATCATAATCTTAATGAAAGCAAATGGGTCTTAGTTTCCTAGCAAATGCAAATTAGTTAAGAACCTTATTAAATGAAGTACAAATTCGAAAAAAAAGTCTCAATAATTCTTTTGACCTTTTGAATAATTCATTTATTGAACAATGAAAAAAGTTCCACAATTCACCTAATATGGACTAGAGGAAACACTTTTTGGTTCTTTAACAAACAACACAAACTCCACTAGTTTAGGATCTAATTGTGTGCCTTCACTTTAGTTATAAAAATTATCTTCCATACCAGCTTTACTTTGCCGCATACATATATTTTATGCACATAGATACATGTATCTTGGATACACATGAGTCAAATTAGGTGTAATTTATTTCAGATACACTAATTTTCTAATTTACCTCTGTCACTCTCTCGCTCCCATCTTTCTTATGTATATGTATTTCATAATATATTCAGAATGTATCTAGCGTGATTTTTATATATATATATATATGAGATATCGTGACTTCCTTGCTAGTGTCTCTTCTCTATCCTTTTTATATTTGTATTTCATTGTATATTTGATATCAAAGATGTGTATCTTTGACACATGCATCTAACTAGTAATTTGAGAGAGTGATGTATCAGATTTAAAATCTGGTAAGAAATTATTAATTGGTGAGACAACATATAACTATTTTAAATTATAAAGTAAATTACTTAATATATATGATAAAATTATTTATGTAATTAAATAGTTTCTCATTTTTTGTTTGTTTGTATATTTTACATAAATTTCATAATGTTAAGAGCTAATTACATCTTATTCTTATCTTCTCAAATTACAAAAATTTCTTAAATTTATAGAATCTGGGATACATCAGAAAAACCTTTGGATACATTTTTTGATAATTAAATAGTTTCTCATTTTTTTTTGTTTGTATAATTTACATAAATTTCATAATGTTAAAAGCTAATTACATCTTATTCTTCTCTTCTCAAATTAAAAAAATTTCTTAAATTTATAGAATCTGGGATACATCAGAAAAACCTTTGGATACATAGCTCACGAACAGGAAATAATATATTACTTTGGAAGGCTATATCCGAAAGCGGAAAGATGTAGCCGGGAGGGGGTTAATGTATCCAAGAGGTAGATGTGGATGTATTTGAGAGGGGATAGAGATCTATCCAAGAGAGGGTAGTGATGTATCTGAGGATTTTTATAATTCTTAAGGGTTAATTTCAAATATTCAAAACTAACTAGTTTACAACAAAAATAGACATGTTTTATTTACATAAAAAGCCAAAATTTTTAGAAATATATAATGACTATACAATGTAACTTATCAAAAGGCATAGGAAGTATACACTGTCTATTGAATATAAATTATTTATACATGAGCTAAATATTGAATATATATTATGATACACTTAAAAGCTAAATATAACTTGACTACACAACGAATGACCATTTCAAAAAACTGAATATAGTTTGACTATAAATGAATAATATACAATGACTATATACGACTATGCAATGAATGATCATTTTTGGGGTGATTACTTTGGTTGGATGACCGTCTACCGTAATTATTCTTTTTAGATAGTAAAAAAATTTAGAGATTATGATAAAATAGGATGTGTATTTAGCTTTTTTAAAAAAAAAAAAATCACGAAGGACTGCTAATGAGTATTTTAATTATTCTCTTTAACTACAATTTATCTAATTACATTCCACAATTATAATTTGTTTATTATGTATATTTTCATTTATATAATTCGCTGCTAATATACAAATTTATTTGTATATATTTACTGTCAATATACCAATCAAATGTATATAAACACCATTGACAAACATAGTTGTATTAGATATATACATACAATTGTTGAAATATACAAATAAGTAAATGTATACAAATGCTAAAATTATACATAAATGGAGTGTATATTTGCTGACAATATTCAAATACAAAAGAAGTATTTGATATGCTAAATTGATAGAATCGTATACAACATAATGGAAAATGTTTTGATAGAAAAACAAATCACAAAGAATATACAAAATAAATTACACCAATAACTCAATAATACTGAAATCATATAAATCTGTGCGAGGTATACATTAGAAGTGACCCGTTGCAACTCGAATGAAACATTCACAACAAAGAATAATTGTTTAAAGGAAAAATAACGTAACTATGTAAGATATGATATGTATTTATATTATATAATAATAATTTGAAAAAATTACAATTCATATCTATAGTTAGAGTTTTGTTGCTATTTTTTCTTTCCTCTCTTCCTCTCTCTCGCCTCTTTCCTCTCTTTGTGCAATTTCTTGCCAGATATACATTTACATATGTATACTAGCTGCACATATACAATTATTATTAACAAATATACATAGTCAATTCGATAAATATACATATACAATTCGATTCTCCACTCTTGCTTGCCTCTCTCTTCCCTCCCTCAAGTTCGCTTGTCAAATATACAAACACATATGTATATTAATTACTCATATACAATTATTTGACAGATATACATGTACAATTTGACTAATATACATATACAATTCGCCTCTCTCCTCCCTATCTCGATCTCTCTCTCCTCCCTCCTCTCCTCCAGGTCACATAGTCGAAGTATGTTGTGTAATTATATAAAATATAACTATTTGATCATATTAAGTTTCAAGCTTATGCTATTTATGAAAATTTTTCAAGTTTAAAACTATAATTATAATGAATAATAATTAAGTAGTATGTGTTTATTTGTTGCATTCGAGATCCGGCCCAAAATCCACGACGTAAATTCTCCCGCTCAGTTATTCATCAATTTCGGTCTTTCCCACCCTTATTTCAAACAAAACAAAAAACAAATAATGATGCCATGCTGGCAATCCTCGTCAGTCTTATGAAACTTAATCTCAACCATTAAATTGTCTTTATCTGACGATCACAATCGCTTTTTCTAACAATCACGCGGATCGAAGCCAACACCATCAATAGCAGTATACCAGCTATAAATAGGATCCCCATTTCATCTCTGTTCCCATCGTCTTTCCTGGTTCTCTTGAAGCTTTTGATATCTGGTAAGTTCTTAGAACAAATGCTTAATTGAATTGAGCTTAGATTTTCTTGTTTCTTTTAATCTTATTCAACAAGATTTGATTCAACGTCGTTCTGATTTTCGTACCTTACTGTAAATTAGGAGTAATTTACACGAATTATACTGATTTTATCTGGGTTTTGTTTATATGATTGTTTTGGGTTACTAAATTGTTTGTATTTGTTTGATTGAATCAGAGAAATTAAAGTTTGATTGAAAATGTCGGGCCGGGGAAAGGGAGGAAAAGGATTGGGAAAGGGAGGAGCTAAGCGTCACCGTAAGGTTCTCCGTGATAACATTCAAGGTATCACTAAGCCAGCTATTAGGCGTTTGGCTCGTAGAGGAGGAGTGAAGCGTATCAGTGGTCTTATCTACGAGGAGACTCGTGGGGTTCTGAAGATCTTCTTGGAGAATGTGATTCGTGATGCTGTTACTTACACTGAGCATGCTAGGAGGAAGACTGTGACTGCTATGGATGTTGTCTATGCACTCAAGAGACAAGGAAGGACTTTGTATGGATTTGGAGGCTAAGTGGAGATTTGGATCTGACTTTTGTTTAGTCTGCAAAAGTCTTGCTGTCAAGAAATGGATATGGGGTTCTGTTTTGCTTTTTGTTTGGGTTGGTGGTTTCTATTCTGGTGTAATTATACTATCGTTCAATTAGAGGATATAGCTATGATATATTATAGTATCAGTTCTCTTGTTAGTGGGATGTAGTGAAAGCTTTTGTTTCAGAACTTCTGAAATTTGGCTGTAATTCAGTGAATATTGCTGATTGGTTTAGCTTTATATCTATCATATGAATATTACAGCTGAATCTCAGCTGGTATTTGATTTACAGCTCATTCCTCTGCAAATTCATTTGTTTGCGTGCGTATTTTGAGCTTCTTGTTCATTGGCTCTTATTCTTTCATTTTTGAAGCTCCCATGTGTAGGTAGGGATCAAAACTTCGAAAGTATACTAAAATTGCCAGGTGTAAAATGTTCAAATTAATTGAATTTTTGAGGAATGAGCATTAATGGATGTTGTATATGCACTCAAGAGACAAGGAAGGACTCTATATGGATTCGGTGGTTAGAATTACTCTTCTCAAGAGCATAAATGAGTGGGGGAAATTGGGTTTCAGCTTAGTGTTTGATGTAATTATAGAGTTGTTTAATTGCACTATCTTTTATAATGAATCTGCCCATTTATTTAATTCTCTGTTGGTTTTTTCCTTGATTATGTTTATATATGTAAAGAAGAAGGGATGCTAGCTTTTGTGTGTATCGGAATTGTGACTTTGAACAGGCTTTCTTGAATGGGGTTTGCTTTAGTGGGCATGGTATGACTAATTAGTATATATATTGATTCAAACATTTGTACAAACAAAGAGGTGCGACTAATTAGTATAAGAGATGAAATCACTAGTGTGATATGGCCAGCAATGCTTGTGATTGCTTCTCATATTTGAAACCATTTGATTTAGAATCATCAGCACTCCACACAAATATTCCAACCAGCTCTCCTTTGCTTTTGAGTCTACTGCACGCTCTGAAAAATCCATTTTCTGGTGACAGTCCACCGCTCCCTTCTGTGCTGAAGCTAGCCAAGATCCTCCCCCCTTCATAATTTGAACTTTGAGTAGAAAAATAGTCCAGGAATTGAGACACTGTGGTTCCCTCATCATACGCGTAGAATTGAAAGTTAACATAGTCTATAATATGACCGTAGCTTTTCCATAGTGACTTGTAATGACTCTGAACCTCATCATCATCAAATGGAGCTATGGAAGCAAATGAAATAACTCCATTGTTCTTCAGAGTTGTTATTACCCTGCCTATGCACTCTGCAAAGGTGTCAGGGTCAGCTTGGAAATGTTCATAGTCGATATCAATCCCGTCCAAATTGTATTGTTTTATCATGTCTGTAAGAGAAGAGACAGCATTTGAAACCCAAGAATCAACTGAAGAGGGATTGAAATAGGCGCTGCTTCCGCCAACAGTGTCCCCTCCCAAGCTCAATGCTACTTTGACATTAGAATGTTGGTCTTTAATCGCGGAAACAGCAGAAGGGGTGAGGTTATCCGCGTCCCAGAAGACGTTGAATTGACCGTTGGTGGGAGATGGAGAAGAAGAAGATGTTGTGTAGTCAATGGCAAAGGAAAGAATGAAGTGAAATTCGACGCCAGAGTGAATGGGGACATCACTAAACTTGACATTATTGAACTCTGCTCCAATGTATTCCCTGAAAATATTCGAATTTCCAGCTGCTGCATACATTGGTGATGGAAAAACTAAGAATTGAAGAGCAAAAAATGAAACTAAAATCTTGGAAAACTCCATCAACTTGTTATGGAAAGTGTTTAAATTTGCTTTCTAGTTTGGTTGAATGGATTCAAGTTTAAATAAAGGTTTCTTTAGTAGATTTGTGTATGTATAGTTAAAGTATTAGTCAGAAATTTAAAAGTGGTGGCTTTAGTTTAACGCTGGTGAATGGTGAGTCATGAATGTGACATACAACAAGTAGTACTCGTCCCCACATTTTTACTTGTCCAGTATTAAATTAGCACGACTCTTGAAATTTATTCGATATAAAAGATAAAGTGGAATAATTTGGTTGATGGAGCCCAAATAAATTTATATCGTCAACTAAATACAATTTAAATCTTTGTCCATGACTTAATAATGAGGTATTTCACCTTATTCTATGTCTCAAGGGGATAAATTAGTCTAGGAATTATAATCGAAGAACTATAATTTACTCGGCATACCAATTGAAAATAATAATTTTACTATATCACCTTTTGAATATAAAAAATTGGATGTATTAGAATAATTATTATAGTTAATACTAAAGATAAATTAGAAATTAAATGATAAATTATTTTTAATTTTTTTTAATCAAATAAATAAAAATGAATATGTATATTTAATATAGTAAATAAGTAAAAAAAGAAAAAGTAAATCATATTTATTTTTTAATTAGCAGAAAAGGCACGCCAATGACTCCTAAAATATTTTGTACTCTCATAATATAATGTTCACCAATAATATTTAAATCCATCCAAGAAAATGCCCCACTTATATAAGGACTATGTGGCTGTGACATAAGCTGGCAAAGATAAATATTTTGCTATAGAAATTAAGTATCGAATATTTATAGAAACTTTTTTATTTTATTTCCCATGGTAAAATTCACATATACACAATTTAAGACGAGGTAAACACGAGAAATGAAATACGTCTGGCTTTTCCACCTAGTTTCAATATGTTGACTGAGATATTATATTACTCATTCTGTTTACTTTTACTTGTCACTATTTCATTTATCAAGGTCAAACTGCAAGAACTTTGATCAATACTTTAAGATGTATTCTTTAATCATATTAATATGAGAAGTATTACAACTTATAACATTTTTCGTATATAATTGACAATTCGCTATCCAACTGCAGGAATATTTGCAACAAATCCATCACCACCGGGTTTATCCACAAGAATCCAAACTCTATTGCAACATTTATCTTTTATAGGAACTTGTTGGTAAATAACCACAGGAGTAACAAATGGATTCTCCTTTTTAACTTGTGCCACAGCATCTTTCTCATGTTTCCCTATTCAAAATTCAAAAAAGTTAAAATTTTTAAAAATATTTAAACATTAAAAATTGATTTATACAAAAAGGAGAGATAAAATTAGATGTCGATACGTACATGTCAATTCGGAAAATTCCAATTTA
>DF358744.1:65583-88369 GCA_000787875.1 Solanum virginianum
TCAATTCGGAAAATTCCAATTTAGCCCATAGAGGAAACATCCCATTTCCAGCACATTGATTACCAACACAATTACAAGAATAACATGGAGGATAAGCTGGCAGACTTTGCACTACATAAATTGCACAAAGAAAAGTTATAACATATGATAATTTTTTGAACATTTTTTTTTTCTAATTTGTGTTTTGCTTATATGTGGTTGTTGGCCTTTTTATAATGAAATTAATTTGCTGAAATTGAAAGAGGATGGAGAAAATGTAAATTACTATGGTAGATAATTGTAAATGTATAGTAGTTATTAATGTATATTGACCTAGTGGTTGACTGGCCTTTTAACTAATTTGAGGATTTAAGCAGATGGAATATTTATATTAAAACAATTAAGCAATTTTGGATAGCAACTAATTGATGTTTGAGTTGACGTAAATTTTTTTAAAATAATAAATTAAATATACTTCCGCCGTTGAAACGGATTGTCCCAACCATTAAATCAGCTCATGCATTCTTCATTCGAACAATCTCAGGAATAAGGGATTGCTTCAACAAAAATCCAGGTGAGGAAGACAGGCTTCAAACATCTCCTCATGGAAAAGCAGCAATCCACCAGTGGACTAATGGGGGAAGAGTTTGGGCACATTCTGCTACAACTCATCAACACATTCATTGTTGAAGAAAATCAATTGTTATCCACACCATGTCCAACTGCAAGATTGCTAAAGTCATTACCATGAACATTTGCAATTGATATTGACATAGTTAAAGATTTTTTTATTTGCAATTTGGAGTTTGTTTGGTGTTTAACAAGGGTGCTGTAGATTTTGAGTCGTTAACACCACACAATGCTATTTGGTTAGGTTGCTTATAAATCCAAAATCCACCATACAAGTATCAGCAACAGGATACCAAAGATCAAATTGGAGGATGGGGTATAGAAGCAATCGTCCTGTTAGACAAGGAAAAAGACTGTTCATGATGAAAAAAAAGAACTTCGATATCAAAACTATTTCTATCAACTGAGTATTAGAAAATGTCTAAATGAATCTAATTAAATTTGCAAGGTCCACACCAACCCTCATCATTAAACAGCGACTGGGTTGGGTTTAATGAGGAAGGACCAAGAGAATAGGCTAATCAAACCCCACTTGCGGGTATGAATAACATAAGCTCTGTTAATAATAATGGGAAGTCCCACCACATTTATGGTATTCTTGAGAATGCTTTGCCTCTACTCTTCCTTCTGCTTTGTAGGACTTCTTCCACCTGTTCGAATACCACTCGTGCACCTTCCAATAAACTTCAAAATCTCATCGATCAATATGACAGGTAATGCGACGGCTAATACTAGCAGCCACTCGTTCAGGCTCAGTGGAACGATACCAAATATTTGAGCGAGGAAAGGCACGTAGAGGATCAAGAAGTGCAACCCAAATGAGACCGACATGGCCAAAAGAAGCCACGGGTTGACCCATGGTGGCATTGACAAGAGGCTTCCATCTTCCGAAAGGGCATTAAGAGAGTTGAACATTTCAATTGCAACCAATACAGAGAGGGAAAGGGTCATGGCTTTGACCTTGCCTTCCACAAAGTAATCACACGGGTTATCAAACCTGATCACTTCTGATCCTGCAGAACTCGAATGCCGTGATCAATGAATCATCACTTCTCCTTGGTTGTTTTTTCATTATATCTTTATCTGGTGGATTAAATCCCAATGCTGTAGCGGGGGGTCCATCAGTGACCAGGTTGACCCACAGAAGCTGAACTGGGATAAGACCTTCAGGAATGCCTAGGGCAGCAGTAAGGAAAATAGAGGCGACCTCACCAATGTTTGAGGAGATCATGTACCTACAACAACGTAAAGCATCAATAAATGCATTCCCATAATAATGCACAATCAGTTGCGACATCATGCATTACAGAGACTAAAGATATTAATTCAAAAAGTTCAAACAAATGATGAAAGGGTTGCATCCTAACAAATCAAGAGAACTAGACCCTCTCTTAAATTAAATTAGAAAAAGATAGACATGGAATAAACAGCTGCCACTAGAAGGGTGATAGCCAACTTGTCCAGGTCGGTTTAACTCAATGATCTGGCCGCATGTAACTGAACAAGACGAACTAAAGCTTAATCCAAGTCCTCCACAACCCACTCAATAACATATTCCTTAGAACATTTTAACTGTTTGAATGCATGTCTAGCCCAAAGGATTTATAAATGTGCATGTGTGAGCATAGCCAGCAGATGCTATCTTTCCCTGATAGATAACTTTGAGGTACTTCCAGTGTTTTTCATAAAGCAACAAGGTCCGTGAGACTTGGAAGCGTAAAGCAAGTAGTTCTCTGAAATAAAGTGCACAATTTCGAAAAATTGAAAATTACCAACATATATGAATTTAGTAATACAATAATCAAGCTGAAAGTTTAGAACAACTATCTTCCACATCAAATATACAATGATGATGATATTAGCCAAATCCTCAAAGTTGAGATTTATAGATCCAATAGACTGATACAAACGCTAAAGTTGATAGAATTGATTGTGGTGATCTGCAGAAATCAGGAAATACTACATGGTACATATAAGCTAGATTTGTAGAAAGCAGTAAATACCACATGGTATAAATAAGCTAGTCCAGCATGGTATATATAAGCTGGAAATACCACATGGTTCAAAGGGACTATCTACCTAAGTCCAGTAAATATCAACTCACTCTTGTATATATAATAAGCTAAATGCAACGCACAAAAGTTGAATATATATTGGAAAGCCAAATACCAAATTACCCAACCCAGAATAACAGAAATACAATAGCATCAACAGCACCATCAATAGAAATATTGCCAACTGAAGGAGATGAGCGAGAAAATAAACCTGATGAAAGCCTTCATATTGTTATAAATGGACCTGCCTTCACCAACAGCAGCTACAATTGTACTGAAATTATCATCTGCCAAAACCATGTCCGATGCTTCCTTTGCCACCTGGGAGAAAAATCAACCATAAGTAACACAGTAAGAAGATGGGGGCTTGGAATCTTCAGGATTCCTATTAGTGAGAATAGAGAACTTAACAAAAGATATATATATATATATAGATAGATAGATGTATCTATCCACTGGATTGATTTGTCCCAAACCCATCAAAATCTTCAAGAAATGTGTATTCGAAATGACAAATAAAATTGGTAAGAGAATTTGAAAGAATAAAAGATCCTATTGCGGGAAACTGAAGATAAGTTTCTACTATAAACTGACAGATAGGTAGCCCATAAATAAGATGAGCATATACAGTGATAAGTTCCTCAACCTAGGAGACACATCATTATACAATCATCCAGGACCAGAGTTCAGGCGATTCTAAACTGCCATAGACAGAGATTGCTGGGGCAGAGAGAAACTATACTTTATGCCTGTCACTGTTAAGTATATCGTTTACTATTTACTGTTAAATACTGCAGCAAAGAGATTCTTCAAGATACAAATCTAGACTGACATTGTTCACAAATTCTAGTACTAGAATCATCATTTTTTACCTCAGTTCCAGCGATTCCCATTGCAACTCCAATATCAGCCAATTTCAGAGCAGGTGCATCATTCACTCCATCACCAGTCATTGCAACCACCTCACCGTCATCTTTAAGCAATCTCACTATATCTTGTTTATGCCTTGGCTCAGCTCTGGAGAATAAGAGGCCTCCACTTTGCCTTAAATGTTCTTTAGGGTTTGCAAGCTCCATAAATTCTCTTCCAGTTAAGCTCCTCGAACGGATATCTTCATGGCTTCCAAAGACACCTATCTCACGGCAGATAGCTTCTGCTGTATTCTTGTTATCTCCTGTAATTACCATAACTCGAATGCCGGCTTCTCTGCAATCCTCAATTGCACTACGTACCTCTTTTCTAGGAGGATCCTTTGACAAGATGATAAGTATTCGTTCAATATCTTGATGTTCTCAATATCAAATGGTTTTGGGACAAAAATGAAAACAACAATTAGGAGAAAGCAAGTTAACTAACTTACCCTTATCCCAGCCAAGCCAACAAATATGAGTTTACTCTCGATGGAAGGATAATTAGCAGGATTGAGTAAAAGCTGATGAGCTGGATGGTCTTCATCACCGTTATAGGTTGCAAATTCCTGTAGATCCTCCTTGTATGCAAAGCCCAGGACACGTAATGCTTTGGAGGACATTTCATTAAGGCTTTGCAATATCTGATTCCTTGAAGAATGATCCAATTCTACAACAGAACCGTCTTGCAGTTGTACATAGGAGCTTCTTTCCAACAGATTTTCAACCGCACCCTGAAAATGAAGCAACATCTGTTAGAAAATATATTCCAAACAGAAGACAAATATCCCCAAAGAGTCAATCAGGGACAACACCACGTAGAACTAGCCTATACTAACCATGAGCACGCGCTCACAGATAACATGAGAAGGTAAAAGATGACGAGTTTTTCATCCGGGTAAAAGTAGAAACAAGACATACCACCCATAATTACCAGACACAAGAACCTACTACCACTCATTTTAAAATACCTTGCAATAATTCGTAATTCCTATAATGCTGGCATCGTGAACATCCAGTGAGAGAGCATGGTTCTAGCTTGGAGCACCTTGTCTGCTCCCTTTTCCACTTATCATTAGTACAATTATTATTATTCTATTACTCGCTCATTTTCGGATTTGTTCATCTGAGTTTCCTTTTTCGTTCAATCCAAAAAGAACGTATTTTCCTTTTTTGGGGGGATAAAGAAATGTCTCTTTCCTTTTTCACAACTCTTTAATTTACTCTTTCCACATGGCATGTTTAAGACCACGAGACTGAACAGTTTGGCGCATACTACTCATCTTTAGTTCAAAGACCACAGGATCCAAAAATCTTCTTCTTTATGTTCTTACACTATGTGCCAAGTCAAAACCAGATAAACAAATTGAAACCGAGGGAGCATTATCTTGTCCTTCAATTGTTTACTATTGTTGTTTCTCTTACTCAGGTTATCTATTGTCAAACCGGTTCTCAAAAAAGTGTTTTTTGGACGAGAGTCTATCAGAAACATCTCTACCTCACAGAAGGTAGGGGTAAGTTCTGCATACGCCCCATCCTCCCAGACCCAATTGATGTTGGTGTTGTCGAGTGAGCAGCTATATAGCTGCAAGATCCATCACTGAGCTTATGAAAACCCGATACTCCAATACATGCCAAACCAAGAGTAGCAACTTTTGATGATTGTGAACCTCAATCAAGACGACACTGACCACAGGGAAGTTTTGGTGCTTAAAACTGCTGCTACCCCTTGTCCCACTTTATGTGGCACCCTTTCCTTTTTGGTCCTTCCAAAAAAGAATATCACCTTACTCTAACCGGAAACAACTTAATTTTAAAATTCCCCTTTTGCCCTTAATGAAATGATTCTCAATTACACAAATATCCTATCTAAGAATGATCTTACACAAGTTTTAAAAGTTCTTTTTTTCTTAAACACTGTGCCAATCAAAGGGTGCCAACGGGACGGAGGGAGTATTTGGATAAAATACATCCTCCACATACAGGGTGTTACCATGAGAATCATCTGAAGTGAAAAATCACAACAACAACAACAACATACCCAGTGAAATCCCACAGGAAGTGAAAAATCACACAGATCCAAAATAGCAGTTCCATCCACTTGCAAACTAAAAGTTAATTCTAATGCTAGAAAGAAAAATCAAAATGGAACACAGAATGTGCAAAATGCAGAAAAATATAAATTGCAACAGAAGAAGCCATATTAGAAATTGCATAGAACCAGAAATATACATGTTGATGCAATGAGCTTCAAAAGCATCAAGAACAATTAAATGGTGTAGGAGACCTGATGTTGAATTAGAAAATCCAAGGAAATAAAGCGCACACCTTTACAAGTAATGACTTTCTTCCAGAGGTGGAAGATGTAATGACACCCATGGATTTCCTATCACGATCAAATTCTAGAGTACCAATACGCTTTTCAAGTTTGTTCCACGTGTAAGAGCAACCTACATTCAGCAAATTGAAGTCAAGCCATGTTGCAGTGTAAACAAAGACCCATTATGTGCATAGTAATGATAGAAAAGGAACCACAACTTACGGAGGCCATCTTTGTCACTTGAAGAGGATATGGAACTGACGCCATCAGGAAGTCCCATTTTCTCGACCAGAACCTTAAATCACATCAAAAGTCACCAAAAAGCTTTAAGAAAGAGAATTAAAAAAGGTACATATAACTATGTTAAGCAATGTAAATTATGGATAATTTACTTAATTCATTCTTATGTTTGTGTCTGGAAGGGAGGGGGGTGATGATGGCCAGCAAAAGTAGAGATAGATATTAAACAATGCCGAGGTCAGGAATCTGATGTTCAGTAAATGACATTGATAAATCACGGATCCACATTAAAGACAATAATAAATGACCATATCTATCTAATAAATAAGGCTTAGGGTAATGAATACTAGTCTAGCATAATACACTCACATAGAGGATAGTGAGCAGATATACTAATATGGTATGAGAAAGAGAAGAAATCCAATTTAAATATAAAAACAGTACCTTTAGTGAAGCTTCAGTGGGCAGTCCGCTGGCAACATAATGCTGACCAGATTTTTCAACTCCAGAATCATTGCAGACAGCAGCAATTTTCGCTATCATTTGTAGATTAGGGTCCATCCGCCCCATTGGCCAATCTTGTATCTTTCCATCAAAGGGATCATATGTGGTCCCTTCAACATCGAATGATCGCACTGTGTTACCCTTGGCACCCAAAGCAACAAGCTTGGACACAGCCATCTGATTAGTAGTCAATGTTCCTGTTTTGTCTGAGCAAATAACAGTTGTACAACCAAGAGTTTCTACACTTGGCAATTTTCGAACAAGTGCATTCTTAGCAGCCATCTTCCGTGTGCCAAGGGCCAAACAAGTTGTAATAACTGCTGGAAGTCCTTCTGGAATGGCAGCAACTGCCAATGCCACTGCAATTTCAAAATAATAAGTGCATTTCTCAAATGAAAACTTGAAATTCCTAGGCCACCCATCAACATACTCCCAAGTGAGGAAATATTTCACATTAATCAGCCAAACCAATGCGCAGATGACACCAATTATGGCAGTCAAAACTTCTCCAAACTCATTCAACTTTTTCTTCAATGGGGTATCTTCCTCTTGTTGTGCAGCTTCATGAATCTGTGAGTGCACCTTCCCTATCTCGGTATCCATCCCTATTTGAGTAACCAAACAAATACAATTTCCATTCACCACAGTCGTTCCAGCAAATACCATACATTTCTTCCCTTGGATATCAACATCCTCAGATACAGCTTTAGCGGTTTTACCAACTGCCTCACTTTCACCAGTCAGCGATCCCTGTTCAAGCCGAAGCGTCGAACTGATCAAACTCAAAACCCTCATATCAGCTGGTACTTTATCTCCAACTTTCAATTCGACAATATCTCCAGGAACAAGTTCTTTAGCAGGCAAACTAGAAATTCTTTTACCATCACGGATCACAGATGCAGTTTCTGACTGAATTTCCTTCAATGCCTCCAAAGCCTTTTCGGCATTACTCTCTTGCCAAACACCCACTGCGGCATTGACAATTAAGATCAAGAAAATCACTAAAGGCTCCACAAAAGCCGTGATCTCCTTTTCACCTCCTTCTTCACCATCTAACCAAGCCAAAACAAACGAAATCACGGCAGCACCAAGCAAAATCCTAACTAAAGTATCATTAAACTGATCTAAAATCAACCTCAAAATCGACTGCCCTTCATGCTTCTCCAATTCATTAAAACCATAGATCTGCCTCCTTTTAACAACCTCATCCCCAGACAATCCATTATCTCTATTCACCTCAAACTTCTCCTCACACTCCTTCACATCTTTCGACCACGCCGGAAACACCTCTTTATCCGACACTCTCTTACCACCTAAATTCTCCCTTTTCCCATAATTTTCACCTCCTTTTCCCATTTATAACCTCCAGAATCAACAAAATCTACTAAAAACCCAGCCAAAATCCCCTAAATAATAAAATCCTCCTGAAATTCAATCAAAATCAAAAATCAGAAACAAAAAACTACCTGATCGAATGAACTTCACCATTTCAAAGCTCAAAACAGGTCAATAAACAAAGATCTACAACAATCGAACCTTCTAGACTCAGAAAACCACAAATACATACAAACACGTAATCAAAATGGACGATTAAGGAAACAGACTTTACCAGAAAAGTGGAGACTCGTCGTCGTCGGAGAAGAAGACGAGAGAGCGAGCGTTGTTAGTCTGCAACGAAACTTTGGATAGTTATTGTACGTCTCTCCCTCTATCTCTCTCGGGAAACTGTAGAGTTGGAGAAACGAAAAAATATGTGATCTATGCCTCTCTACTTTATACTACATGAAAATGACAGAAATTACTATTAATGTAAATAATATAACAGTAAATAGAATAATAATAATAATAATAATAATAATAAATAGTGTAATTTGAAGAAGGTGAAAAAGTGGGGCTTCTGCGTAGTTTCTCACTTTTAATAGACTCTCTATATTTTAATTTTCTTTTTTCCTTCAGCTTTTTTGCTATTTTCTAGGATAAATGGTCTAGAAAGCTCTATGGTTTAGTGAAATTGACTGTTTTACCCTTTTTGATAAAGCAATTATTAAAGCAAAAAGATCAGAAATAACACTGAAGAATATTTTTTGTTTTAAACATGGCAATATTTTAGAAGTGGAGTGATCCTCAAAAATAATTATAGCAACATATCCGAAAGACTCTCGATTCATCTGAAAGTAAGTTTTTAAGCTCGCGGATTCAAGTGTTAAGTTAGAAATTGACTAGTAACTAATTAAATAGAAAATTCACCAGCTACTCTAAGGATAATATTTTTATGTGGTGCTAAAGATTTAATAACTATCTTTATAGTCCGTAAAATAATAATGAAATGATTGTTTTATTGCTCACCTCTCTCTTATCCATGCGATTGAGTCCTTAAATTTTCGAAATAGTATAAAAAAAAAAAGCTAAAATATGACAAAAGTTATATCGAAAATTAGTTTGCGTCGGAATGAATCTATTAGCAGAGTATCATTAATCAAATTCTTGATGAAATAATGCTAGCATATTATTAATAATAGGATAGAGGAATACATATTGATGAAATAATGCTAGCATATTATTAATAATATAATAGAGAAAACATAAATGCTTCAGACTAAATTCACATAATATATTTACTTTTAAAATTTAATATTATGTAATATTGAGACGCCCATGATTTATATAATCCAATATTAGAAGTTGAATAAATTTCTACAATAGTGTAATTGCTTTATAATACTCTCAACAAATTAATTGCTTATTTGCAAATAATTTTGCCTTTTAAATTCTCTTTCAACAAAAAGGGAAATGATTTCCAGGGTTGTTTTTGTCATTTCAAGTCATCGGGTAGCGGGGCATTATCATACTAACCCATAAATGCTTCGACCCGTTAAGGGCAGAAGTGGGCCTACCATCATAATAGACCAATAAGAAACCGCCACGTAGTAAACAGTTGGAAGTTTCCTGATGTCTAGGACGTCTGAGGTGACGTGTCAATCTCCTATTGGATGCGTGTATCTGGAAGGATTTCAGCGGATCAACTACTCCATGTATTAAGTTAATAAATCTTTTTAAAAATTAATTAATGATATTTAATGAAAAGTGAAATTTCTAGGTGCTTACCTTGTGCTAAAGAAAGAGGTTTAGAATAATACAAAGAGTGATGACTGAGGATGCCTAGGGATACAGAATATTCCTTTCTTTGGTATAAATACTTTTACAAAATTGTATTTTATAAAACATTATTTTTTATTTTATTTTGAATATATGGTAGGTCTCCTTTGTTTTGGGGAGTTTGTATATGTTTATTCATTAATTTAATGATAATAAAATGGGAATGTAAAATTTACTCATGGATTTGTAAGGGCCAACAAATTAGTTGACCAAGTAGTTCCTAAATAAAAAAAATTAGGTTCAAAATCTTACATTTTTTTCTTGATTGAGCTGGTTGTACAAACTTTATTTATTGTAATATAATAATTTGTATGTTCTATATGATTTACGAACTATTTCTTTTATTCCATATTAATTAAATTTGTGAGATAATGCACACATATTAAAAAAAACATTCAAAAAGATAAAATTTACATCATACTTTCCACTATTACCCTTTGTGAAATCATAAATATGTAGTTTAATTTATCTCCTAAAACATATAAAATTTCAATAAATGAAAGGACAAATATGGAAAAAGTTTCAAATATTCTTTTTGAACTTTGAACAATTCAACTATTTTAAATATTAACAAAAATCTTAAAAATTCAATTAAGGCTTTATCATTCTTTCCGCATCAATGATAATATCATTTTATTGTCGGATTATTTAAATTTAGGATAAGAGAATTATGGTATACAAAATTGTTATCAAATGGGGGATTTCAGCGGTTTTGAAATTCTGCATATTTTTTCGATCGAGTTCATCGCACGAAACTTGTTTAATGAAATTTACTTCTTATATTTTGTATTGTGGCTAGGGATATTCATGGGTTGGTTATTGGTCAAAATCAAAACCAAATTAACATAATTCAGTTTTTCACTTCTTAAAACCAAACCAATCCAATTACAATATATGTTTACTGGTTGGTTATTGTCGGTTTTGGTTCGGTTATTTGGTTAATGACCATACACAAAAATAAAAGCAATAATATATTTAAAATGGAGAAAAAGTGACAACAATTGATTCAAAATGAAAAATAATTAGAATAACTGATATTTTAGAACTTTCAATCACTAAATTTACTGTGAAAAAAGTTTTAAAATTCATCATTTCGACCTAGAAGAAAGAGCTAATGACATTTCTAGACCCTTCAAGAATTGTCATAGACATTTATATATATGAAATTAATAAGATAAATATTCTTGTTTCAAAATTTTATGATTTCATAAGTAGATTAGAAAATAAAATTATTTTTATAAATAATATATTATATATGTATAATTATAAAAGATATGAATATAATTTGTCGGTTCGGTTCGGTTTGGTTTAATTTTTTGGTTTGAATCGATTTTTATCCCAACCGTGAACACTCCTAGCTGCAGCTATTTTATTAAAATTAATTTCACCTTACATGCACCCAAGAATGACGTTACGAATTTTTGATCAATAATTTTTTTTATTGATAAATCATTTAAATTTCGGATATAGTAATTATATGGCATACTAAAATGTTTTTTATCAAATAAGAGTATCAAGTTCAAAACATGTTTTTTCAATCGAGCTCATCAATAAATTTGCTTAATATAATCTAACTATGTTATGTCATTTGTGGCCCGTTATATAAAATGAGCTTTGGTTTATATGCAACCGAAAAATAATAGATATGGATACCCATATCAATAATAATAATAATAATAATAATAATAATTTACAACTAAGTTATTTAAATTTTGAACAACTACAAGAGTAATTTTCGTCTATCAATATATAATCAAAGAATACCGGATTAACGCAATTACATACTCTTGACTTTTGAATTACAAAATAGCGTCAAAATATTGATAATGCAAGTATATAGCATCAAATAATACTCCTTATATGTTTTTAAATTCATGTGGCGTGTTAGGATTTTGAATTAGACGAGCCTTTTGACCATAATGTTTTATTATTAAATATTTAGAATTATTATTAATTATTAGAGCTTATAGTACCTCTAAATATATAAATTTCATTTTTTTTAAATTTGATAATTTTATATTTGAATTCACGATCAAGATAAAATAATTTAACTCCCAAAATTTGAACAAGTTCGCGTGATTTGTGATGATAGGAATGATATTCTTTGTCCGCCTCAATTTATGTGGTGATATTTTACTTGACACGAGTTTAAAAAGAAAAGAAATGAAAATTTATTGTCTATAATAAATTATAAATACTTTTGTGTTTAAATTATCTCATTAATAAAAATTTAATGTTAATTATTTAGTATAAGTAGTTTTTAAGACTAATTAAAAAAAAGTATAACAATAAGATGAAAGTTTGGACACAAACCTTAGAGTCTAAAGGGTTCAAGTTGAGTAGGAGTATAAAGTACTCTGAATACAAATGCAGTGTCGCAACTCATGAGGTGGTTGTGTAAGTGAAGATTGATACACAAGTCATCTTTAAGAAAGATAGTTTCAAGTATCTATGATAGATTATTCAAGACATTGAGGAGATTTACGATGCTATTACATGTCGTATTGGAATGGGGCTAGACGAAATGAACTCTATTGCTTGTCGTCTTTGTGTGATAAAAATGTATCATCGTAGCTTAAAGGTAAATTTCTAAAGTCGTTATTAGACTAGTTGTGTTATATGGGGTAAAGTGTTGACAGGTCAAGTACTCGCATGTCCAAGAGATATAAGTAGCGATAAAAATATTAAAATGAATGTGTGGGCATACCAGGAAAGATAATATTAGAAATTAAGATATTTCAGACAAAGATAAGAGTGATTTCTTCATGGACAAGATGCTAGAGGCATGAGTAAGACAATTTTGGCATGTGAAAAGGAGAAAATTGGTTGTGGAGGGGGGAGGGGGGGGTCTTAGAAGACGTATCAACATAACGTATCGAAAAAATATTGAGAAGGAACAACTAGACAAGATCTGATATACTTCTAGACTATAACTTACTAAGAACATGACCCTAAGTAGGAGGATATAAACGATAACATTAAAGATTAGAGTGGAAGACTAATCAATAGTCAGGTTTCAGGAGTTCATCTTATTGGTAGTATTCCCTTTGTCACATTTTATATGATACGATTTAATTTGGGCACAATATTTAAGAAAAAGATAAGACTTTTGAAATTTGTAGTCTAAAATAATACTTAGATACTTATGTGGTTATAAATCATTTCATTAAGGACAAACAAGTTCCTCCCATTGTGTTTCCTGCTTCGTAACTATACTAGTAGTTGTTGTTATTGGTTTTTTCTTCGTAATTTTATACTATTTAATTTCTTCATTATTGCATTTTCTTTTTATTATTTATATCCAATTACTTTAGCTAATGGTCCGTCAGAATTGAAAAACAAGTTCTCTATTTTCCTAAGGTAAAAATAAGACTACACACATATTACCTTCCTCATATCCTAATAATGAGATTTAACTGAATATATTTTTATTATTTGTTATTATAATCCAAGTAAAAAACATGACATATAAACTAAACGGAATAAAGATACATTAGGAAACAAAGTGGTGTGAATTACATTAGACTGATCCACATGGTCATTTTAAAAAATTATTCTATTGCAGGAATTCAAGAAAATAGAGAGCAACAACAATAACATATCCAGTGGAATTCCATAAAAGAGGTCTGGTGAGGGTAGAACGTACGCAGACCTTACCACTACCTCATAGAAGTAGAAAGGTTGTTTCTTGGGAACCCTCGTCTCAACAACTCATAAGCAGAATAAACTAGATATGACAAAAAGAAAAGGGAAGGGAATAGAAAAGACGACTAATAACGAAGAGCACATAACAATATGTAAATACGAAAAAATTCACACACATACGACAGATAATGACAAACATGATATAAACACAAGTATTTCTGCTACCCTACTAAACCCCAAAGCCAGACATCCATCTAGCTCTACCAAACCATTAGCCTGTTACTCTAATTCGCGACCTCCACTCATTTCTAAGGTCATGTCCTCGGTGAGATCAAGGACATGACCTTAGATAGAAAGGAATGAAGGTCACAAATTAGAGTATCAGGCTAATGGGTTGGTAGGATTAGGTAAATGTCCGGCCTTGAGTTTTAGAGTGAAAGAATTGAAAATACACCTACATTAGAAAATTTCAACTATACTACTAATAGTATATTGTAAAGTTGGTAAAATCTGAATAATTGAGCTACTCAATTATTAGATATATCATCGAGGGGTCGGGGGTCCATAGTACATCTAGATCATACAGATACTGAAACAAGCACAAGACAAATGAATAATTTATTGAAATTCGAAATGAATATTGTCCTGTATGAAAAATTTAAAAAGAGAGGGTATATTTGGTACAATCGTACAAACAAAGAAGTCTCCATGGAGTACAGCTCATAAGATCATTGCTTCAAGTTGTAAATAGTACATTTTAAAACATGCCAAAGTGAATTAATTAAGCTAGTCACTTTTTTATTACTATAAAAATAGTTAAACATATGATGAATAATTAGTCGTAATAGGAAAATTAGAGTTTTGAAATACTATTAAACAGATTCAGTATATTCTTACTTCTACTTCATAGAAATAAAAAAAATTACTTCTTATAGATCCTTTGTAACAATCTATCTTAAATTAGAAGTCTCATATCGGCAAAACACAAAAGAGATATTGTATATATAAGTAAACAAATTTTATTTATTATTGACACGTTTTAAAGCCATGCGGGCCTAAATTCAAAGCGGACAATATCACTAGCAAGTTGGGCCGTTACGGATGGTATCAGAGTCACTCCAGTGTCAGTCTTGTCGATGTGCGTCAGAGTTCAACTGAGTTTAGGCAATTCTGGTGAAACGAGACAAACCTCAGTGCTAGCTAGGAGGAAACTATGTCTTCATCCTCTCCCTTCTGTCCAAGACTCTTGAATAAGTCTCGTCTTACATTCCCTCCTCTCTACCTAGGCGAAAAAGAGTCACGCCTATAGTCTGACTCAAATGTTGAAGGGACAGATTATGGGTCAGTTCAATCCATTCAGTTCTTCAGGGAAGATTTATAGAACAGGAAAGTCAAAACAAATCTATTCTAATAGCCACGAAACGGAGAAGAGAGGAACTTATTCTTGTTTGGAGGGCCAAACTTCAGCGCAGATGCTGGTCTATAGAGAGGTGTATATAACAATCCATCTTAAGATGAGAAATACCACATCGTCAAAACACAAGAAGAAAACATTTTAAAACCATGTGAATCTAGACCCAAAGCAGACAATATCACTAGCGAGTTGAGTTGTTACATCCTCGACTTAAACAGAACTTAGAATTGAAAAGTAAGAGAGCATATACTTAGGTCATTTTGGAATAAGATTGTTAAAAAGTGTATAAATTAATGCTACAAACTTAAGTTGACATTGACAATAATTTGTGACAAATAGAAAAAAGAGAAGAACCTTATTATTCGAATATATAATTGTGTTTTGCTTAGTTTAATATGATGGGGATGTGATGGTGATTTGTTAATTATCTATATTATTGTCAAAGATACAATAATTCTACTAGTGTGGATTATATATTTGTGTTATTATAAAGTCCAATGAAAGATGATGCAAGAAAATTCCTAGAAAATCAAAAGGAGTTGACTGTTAAAATGATCGTTAGTAATGATAAATTATATAATAAAAAATTCTCTTTATTTTTCTTGTAGAAAAAGTCTAAGATACTTCATAGCAAAGTTTCTGATCATTTAAGGAAAAAGAATATTTTCTCATAGAAAATAAAATAATTTGATTTATACAAATTAAAAAAAGACAAAAATTACGTAATCATGAACCCCAAAAAGCTTATTTGGTTGGTCTTCACGAGTGAATAATCAATTAATTTTACATCGTTAGATAATGTACTGCTTTTTTCATTCTAAAATAAGTGATGTTTTGATTTTCTTTTTCATTCTTTTTTTTTAAATACTAAGTGGTATTTTAGAATTTCAAGAAGGAATTAATCTTATTCTTCCAAAATTACTCTTGTTATAAATAAAGTTTTACACCATTAAGGAATCACTTCTTTTTCAAGATTTAATTAGAAATAAATTAATAAAAATACTAAGTGGTATTTTAGAATTTCAAAAAGGAATTAATCTTCCCAAATTACTCTTTTTATACATAAAAGTTTTACTTAATTAAAGAATCTCTTCCTTTTCAAGATTTAATTAGAAATAAATTAATAAAAAAACTATTTATTTTAGAATGTGATGAGTACCAATTATAATGTAATATCCTTTTGTTACAATTTTTGCTCCAAATCATGTGAACTTAGGACTTGTTAGGGAAGGAAGGAACTTTAGGTACGCTTGTCGTTAGCAAAATGATTACGACAATAACATATTTAGTGTAATATTATAAGTAGAGTCTGAAAAAGATAGACTATTATGAAATCAAATAATATTACAAGTAAAATTCGTAGAAGATAAACTATTGTATACATACATTTTATTTCTTTTTTTTTTTAAATAAATATTTGAAGAATAATTTTAAAGTAATATGCATTATTGTATTTACTAGCTGTATGAACATTTCCTGCTAAGAAATTTCCGTGAACTATACGTGATTTATTTTGCTGAATATTTTTATGGCTTATATAATTGATTTATTTTCCCAATATGTTAACTATATAATATAAAGGTGTTTGGAATATTTGGTGAAATAGGCAAGTTGAAAATTTCTTCCACGATGAAATGACTTGTTAAAATAATACTTCCATGACAGTTTTGATGTGGACATTTAAAGAAATTGCGTGACACTATTGGGTAGGTGGAAGGAGATAAAACACAGAACGTATGATTTATGTGATTTGTTTTTGTTATATTCACAAAAAAAAATATTTTTTGATTTATAGAAACTTATTTTTGTAAAAATAATACTTTTAAAAATATTTTGATCAATTAAATAATTTTTCAAAAAATATTTATCTCACTATCAAACATATTCCATCATAATATTTATACCTTTTCAAAAGAATATAATTAAAAATTTTAAAAAATATTAAAGATAATTTTAAATCTTAGTGTATTGTGATTTAAATTCTTTCCTAATTTTAGACTATTTTTTTTTCTAGTGAATCATTATTTCTCTCTCTTTATTGTGGGTATTGCCATGGCATAGACAGAACACAATGTTGTAATTCTTCTCTTTTTTAGTGTTCCTTCTATTTTACTTAAATTATTTTGTTCATCCTCTATTTTTTGTTTCAAGAAAACCTAATCCATGACATTCACATTTATTTACAATAATAATTGTTTGAAAAAGTTAATTTTAATTGTAGATATGAAAAAAGAATTGAAATTTTTTTGCAATTTTTATGAATTGAAAGAAGAAGAAGAGAGAAAAATTTATGACTATCTAATTTTTTTACAATCAAATAAGTAAATAAATAAATAATATTAATAAATAACTCGATAATCTACATAGCATATCAATATCACCTAATAGTGTACAGAATCTTATACACTAATAATGTCCTAAAGTTATGTCGCATTTCGAGTCTATATTCTGGATGTAGCCGATACTCAGAGACCATCTCTGACTCCAAACGAATCGCTTGGCCTGACTCTCTTAATCATCGAAAGGTTTAGATAATAAGAACGGGCTAAAATTGGACATAGTATATATATATGTGTATGTATGTATGTATGTTTGTGTGTATATATATACACACACACAAAAACAGATCTTATAGCTAGAGTCTTAAAAGAAATCTAACATAACAAAGTTATCCAACATAAAACTGAAAAATATAACTGAAGTGTTGTCTGTCTAGTTTAATCTAGTCTATGAAACTTCAAAGTAGTCTAACTTCAAACGAGTACCGCGGCCGGTTCGTGACCATCCAAATTGAAAGAAAACAGACAAGACCAAGAAACATAAAGGCTCCTCTGACTATAAAGAGGGCTCACCATGATTGAGTAAAAGTTGAATTTCAATGGGGCACGTGTTGAGAATTTTTGTCACCTGTGTCTGCATGATGCAGGTCAAAAACGACATGAGTATGTGAAATCAACGAGTATATAAAATAACCAAAACAAAAGTTCAGTATAGAATATTCAACTCAAGAGTCCAACTCAAGAGCCTAACTCAGAAGTAACTCAATAACAAAATAGTGCAAATATAAATGAGATATTAGGTTTGATACATAAATAAATGTAATTCAATATATAAGAAAATAATATACTTTAACTTGGGAGTTTCTCTAATCGACAATCACCACTACAAGCATCATGATGATAAACAATGTCTCGCTCACAGTATCAGACCCATCCAATACCTTACCAGGTTAAGGGACGAACTTAACTTATGGATCCAACTCATAGGCCTTCCTAGAGACAAGTGAGGTGTCATACAAATGTTGGTACGATCCTATCCTACGCTGACCATGTAATTTATGAGTTCGAGTTGTTACTATTCTTACCCATATTGGTGCTTAATACTACTCTCAAAATATCATTTATACGTTCATAACTTAATAGTGAAATTACTCAAAATACTCATTCAATCTTTTGGAACTTACCCCAACTTTAGCTTTCTCAATTCGATGAATACATGAAGTAATAGTTTATTACTCAACGCAATTTCAAAATCATTGTTTTACGGGTACTTATATGTATGCTCACGGGTACTTATATGTATGCTCAAAAAATAGTAAATAAAAATAGGCTTCTTGTATAACTCATGCTGAAATTACAACTCAAGATACTTCTTCAACTCAACTTATATCTTAGACTTGATAGTTTTATATGAATTCTCTAGAGTTCTAAATAAATCCAATATAATGTCTCGACTTCATTACTTAACTTGACAATAGAGTAATGTAGTACAATAATTCACCTCAAGAAATAGCATACACATATAATTCAATAGAATTTACTCAAAACTAAGAAGAAGACTTGAACTCAACTGATAGTTTAATTTGGATGAAAATTGATAGTCAAAGATACTAAAACGAAATTAAAACAATTCTTGGAGAGACTTGCATACCTGTAACATTAAAATTTCTTTGAAAATTTTGGAGAATTTGATCAACCCTAGCTCTTCCCTTTTCTCCCTAAGTGCTTTCTTCAGAATAGAGTATGTGAATTCGAGAAAAATCGTACTTAAGGCACTGATATAGGGCGAAAATTGTCTTAAAACGATAAGATATTAGTCTAGAAAAAGTGGAGAAAAGACGAGAATGCCCTTACTAAAACTAAAAATTATGTACTGAGATGAAGCAAGTTCGTGACGTGGACTTGTTCCATCTCAGTCCATTTTTTTCAGAAAATTTTCCAGGGTGAAAATTAAACTATGGTGGGGTAGGTCCGCATCGATGACCTATTGCGTACTCTTTTATTTTTGCAACTTTGACTCGAAAAATTATCTTTTGAATCTCATAGCCAAAAATTTCACCCAAGTCATTTTTGATATACTTTTGAACCCCTTTTTTATTTTAACTAAAATTGATAAAACATTTATAATATTTTAAATCAAACTAAATCGATCAATAAACACCATCATTATCAAATAAGCAAACTCTTTCTTGATAGTTTATGGTTCACAGGTGGACAAGTAAAGCAACTACAAATATTTTCAATTTTTTTTGGAATCACAACGAACATCCTTTAATTTTATGCCATAAGCCTTTAAGCAATCATTCGTGCATGAATCTATATCTCATTTGTAAATAATAATTTTTTTTTTTACCTTTTGCAACATAATTTCCTCCGATCACAAAATTCATCAACACAATTAAAGAAAAAAACCTTCTTAGATCCATTTTTCTTTTTCCTTTTTTTTTTATTTCTGGTATGCCAAAAAATATAATTTTTGTGATTTTTAAACCCCTTTTAATATTCCAACCCGATGTTAACTAAAATGACTTGAAATGTTATTGTTAAACTCTTTAAAATTAGATAATTAATTATGTCATCGTTGTTAAATTAGATAAATTTCATTATCAATTCGGTTAGAAAACATGACAAATAAATGCATCCTAATTTTGTAACGAGAACAGCATGATTGCCCCAACTTTTAAACAATTTAAAATTTAAAAAATCTCATTGTCGTACAATTTTAGACCTTTTCTTATTATAAAAAAAACACGTAGGTTTATATCAGAAAATACATTTAACGAAAATATATTTTCCTTATCCTATTTAAGGATTTCATAATTATAAAAACAATCAGAATTTCTAAAAACTATAAAGCATCTTGCAGAGAGCTTATATGATTCCCTTCTAATTTAATCTATTCTGAATTATTAGATAAAAGGAGGTAAATACAAACGAAATAGATTTCGGTCCCTTTTTTGTTGTCATATTGCGCTTTTTTTCTTAATATCAATTTGATTAATTTTTAAAGTTAAATTAGATTAAATTAATTAATAATTTTAAATAAAAATTTAGATATTCAAAAAATTATAAGAAAAGTATTATTTATTGCAACTTGTTTGATATCAATATGAAGAAAAAATATATCTTCAAATTTTAATTAAAAATTTATATAATTTAAAGTAATTTTGATGATAGTAATGAGTGATTAGGCCACCGTCTTAATTACTAGGTTCCTTGTAATTAAATTGAGATCCTAGTAGTTACAACTTAGTTATTATCGAAAATACAGGTAAGCAATTACTCCATCCATTTCAAATTAATTAAATTTTTGAGGTTTTTTTAATGTTCAAATTATTTGACTTGTTCAAAATTTAAAGTGAATGTTTGAATTTTTTTTTATATTTACCTTTTTATTTATTGAACTTTTATATTTTTTAGGAGATAAATTAGACTACATATTTATGATTTTACAAAGGACAATAGTGAAAAATATGATATAAATTTTAGACTTAGACTTTTGAGCTTTTAAGATATGCCATAACAATAAACAATCTTAAGTCCTTAATTTACTTAATAGTTTGTCCGTTAGAATGTATATATTTCTAATGTTAGCAAGGATTAAACTTTGAGGTACCCTTAGGGGCTGTTTGGTTGCAAGTATTAGTTATGCATACAGAGTTTAGTTATGTAGATATTAATTATGCAGAGTTTAATTATATATGTATTAGTTATGCAGGGTTTAGTTATGCAAAGTTTAAAAGAAATTAGTAAACTAATTTCATTCCACTTTCTATCCCGCATAAACTTAAACATAGATTTTCTCATGACTTATGTGAGTAAATGTATAATTATTAAAACCTAACTAAACACCGTATAAACTTACTACATCAATAACTTTTATATAACATTTAGAAACTACTAACCAAACATGGTATAAGTTATGTTGACTTTTATCCCTAATACAAAACTTCTACCAAACATGGTAAAAACTAATGTAAATTTTTATACATGAATAACGTGATTCTTATACGATAACCAAACGATTGTTACTTGTGTCATGTAATGCCATATTGAATTTAATGCTATAATGAATAGGACAACGGAATATTAATCCATTGAATTTTTGAAAATTAGACTTACTAGTCTTGCATGTATATGATATGAGAGGGACCGAAAGGAACATATATATATTTTTTTTGAATTTTCTAATCTAAAAATTCATAATAATTCAAAATCCATAAATTTTAAACCATAAAATCCAAAACTAAATTCATAGACTTGGCAGACTTTCTTGTCCTTGAGAAGACAAGTTAAACATGCTTTAAAAATCTCTTTTTGACCTTTCTCTAGTCACTGCTTTAAGTTTCAATAAAATCATTCCGATAATAAGAGAGGACAATTCAAAGTAAAAGTTCAAATATCATATATTATAATCTCGTCTCACATTACACTAGGTATTTGAAAGCTAAAAAATGCTAGTTTCAAATTGTCAAATCAAAACTATTCAACAAGTTAACATCTCCTTTACCTTATAATCAGTAAACAAAAACCTTCATTGAAATACTGAAATCTCTTTAAACGACTTTCAATAGCTTTAATATATTAAACCATGTCTGAAGTTTGTAAACTCTAAACGAGAATTTTCATAACTTTCATCATGAATGTTTGAAGTATAAATTTTTAATATTTTTCTTAAATTTCGAATATAAATTAAGTGACTCCAAAAATGAGTATTTATGCACTTGAAGCAGGACAAAAAGGTTGACTGACAGTAGATGATTTGATATGGGCTTTGACATTGTGGGCTAGATTAGACTCCAAGAAAGCCATTTTCTTGTGGACCATTCATGTCCTTTTTCTTTATGGTCAAAAGCTACCCCTTGAAAAAGGGCAAAACAACAACCAAACAGCAACAACAACAAAAATAAAAAGATAGAAAAAGTGGTTCAAGAATTGACCACTTTATGGTTGAAATTCTAAGGATTTGGGATGGTGTTTTTTGGTCTTTGCTTTGTGGCCGTTCAAATAACTTTTACTATTTGAGGCAACAATGTAAATAGTTATCCGGGTGTCGGTCCTACTTTGTATGATTTATTTTTATTTTATATTTATCATTAGTGAAATGATCTCTATTCATACAAATATTCATGACTTATTTTAGATTATAAGTTTTAAAATTTCTTCTTCTTTTCTTTCTTAAAGTTTGTACCAAATCAAAATAATTCATATAAATTAAAACAAAGAGAGTGGCAACAATATATCAGTAAAATTTTACAAATGGGGTCTAATGAGAATAGAGTCTATCATTACCTCATAAAGATAGAGAGATTATTTCAGAAAGATGCTCAGACTCAAGTATATCAACCCCGAAAGTAGAAAAAAGTTAGATATAAAATAACGACTAAAATGAAAAGCAACAACATTTTTATAAATAAAATAAAAATAGCAAAATAAATGATGGACAATGCAACATATTATATAAAGATGCGACTAATTCTACTAACCTACTACATCATAATGCAACGCCAATATTCTATTCTTATTAACATATTAACCTTTTACCCAAATACGGAGAAAGTAATAACAAATAAAAAATATTCAGTATGCCATACTAGTTTGAAATTGGACAATAAACATTTGAATTTCGAATTTGAAGTTTCGATATAATAATAAAT